>VZSZ01007847.1:0-200826 GCA_013398815.1 Ibidorhyncha struthersii
TCTTCCAACCTAGACAATTCTATGATTCTATGATTCTACTACATCAGTTTGGTTCCTTTATTTTATTATTCAAACATACTAAGGAATGTGGATTTATGTTTAAGGAGCTAGATGTGGTTACAAAGAGTCTGCATTTAAATCTTTGTTTCTGCCAGTGGATTTGTTGGTAAGTAATCACTTCATTTTGTCCCCATCGTTTAAAAAAGCCTTTTTTTTTTTGGTTGTGTCCTGAGCACCCTTTATCCCTCTAATATGATTTCATCATTGCTAGTAACAGGCCACAGGATTTGTACCGAGTTTGAAAGACCTCAGGACTAAAGTTTTGCTCCATCTGAACTTGTCTTGACCTGCTTGGAGCTTTATTACCTGGTTCAGCAGGAACCACAATTTTAATTTTGATCAGGTAACAACAGCTAATTTCTTAAACTTTTTGCTTACCTTTTTATGTTACAGACATAATTTTTATAAAGATACACATAACAAGTAGCAATTCTGTGTTGAACGTGATATTTAAGATTTTAACAGAATGATGATACAACATCATTAACATCACATGTAGAGAAATACAAATCCCAGACAAGAACCAAAGCCTTGAGAAGCAGCAACACAAGATGTGGTGCAGAGGAGCAGGGGCATGAGATGATAAGACATGGGGCACAGGGATAAACCCCATGGAGACACCACAGCTATAAACAACCCATAGCTGGTCAGCTAAAGAAATGCAGATCTAGAACTTGACAAAACTCATTTTGAGAGGTAACAAAGAGAACAACATTATTTAAGATGCATAAAAAGCACAGTAAAATCAGAAGTAACATGGAGCTTCAGACCAATGAAGAAAGGATAAAGCGGGAAAAACATGTCAACAAATGTATAGAAATGACCTCACCTGGGTCCCAGAGTGAAGGAAAAGAAGCCATCAGCATGAACATGATAGTTGTCCAGGCAAAGGACCCCACATGCAGATGACTTGCAGTAATACACCCACCACTGCCAGTAGACCTTCTAAATCACTGACTTTAAGGCATATAGGAGCAATGGAAAAACAATTCCCTTTGATTTGAGAAAATGGACTCTCAGCAAATGCAAAACTGGTCATCTGTTAATTCATGATTAAGATGGAAAAGTCACACACTGACCTATACCTCAGTCACTGAGTTCTTTGAGAGAGATTCCAGAAAAGAAATCCCTTAACTCTTCATTTTGTCTAGGCTAGACTGTAAGCCAGGGAAAACGTTCCTCCCAAAATTATTATTAGCCTGACTCTCTGAGTAGCTTGTGGCCCTCCTGCCCTGCCAGATTATGGCATGAGATTATGACATGGCACCCTGTGCTATGAAGTTGTACCCTCAAGCAAAGGGAAAAAGCACATGCATTCTTCTCTTGAGGATCTGGCAGCTTGCAATACTTTCGGTACAAGACATTAACACAAGCTCATCCTTTCCCTTCAGGCCTGTGTAGGGTGTGTTTGTCTCGCAGAGAGGGAAAGAAGGAGGTTGTAAATCATGTTTATGAAGACCGCAGTTTCTTGGGAAGAGAGACTGCACTATCAAACTGTAGCATGTTGAGGCTCAGAATTCATTTATTCATATCCTCAGGGAAACAGATACTTCAAACTTACTGTAGTGCTACTTTGAATACATTTCTTCAAAAATGCATGATTATCCCATATAATATTTAAAATTCAGGTAGAATCTGGGCCGAAAAATGATTTCAGAAAGGGTTTCTTCATTCTCTTTTGTTGTTCTGTTGATTTCCAAGAGGTCAAGAACCTTTAGAAGATTTAAGGAATACTGGTCGCTGACTTATTTTATGTCTTATCTCCCTTTTATCAGTTCACACAGAGGAAAAAACCCACTCTTTCTTTTGGTTATGTTGATGGTTCAGGTGTCAGAAGACCTTTGCAAAAAAAAGAGCATATGATCATGTAAGTGAAGGCTATATAATGATATTTGTTTCCTCAATAGAGACATTTGCTGCTAAAACTCTTTATGAAATTTTGTCTGAAAATTGAACAAACAGATAACCTTCAAAAGCTGAATCAAAATGCAGACATGTTCTGAGATAGTTTTTAGTTTGAGCAGTTAAATTTGGCAAGTTGCAATTGACTGAAAACACCCATTTACCATTGTAAATATATATCATCCTTGTAAAACGATAGATTTATAAAAAAACATCCAGAGAGACAATTTTCAACTGTACACTTCTTAACCCTATTGTTTTTTTAAGGATTATAACTAACAGAATCTTATAGCATAAGGCTCATATTATTCTTAAAATAATACCACTGAAAAAAATAGTGGGGTGAATAGATAAATGGTGTGAATCCCATTACCTATAACACAATTTGGATTGAAAAATTGATTTATTATACTGGAAATATATATTTGTGCTGAGTTTAGTCCAATTTAGTAAGTACAGAACTCATGGGGAATATCGCTACTGAATTAACCTGCCTTTTCGTCAAAAGTTTGGTTATATCTGAATAATTACATTCCAACCTTAATCCTTCCTTCATGCTTTTCACAAGTGCTTCTCACTCCTGTCTACGTATTACCAGAAGTAATATTTGTCTACCTAAAGACATAGTAAAATAAATCACATACACACGTATACATTCCCTTTGTTTTTTCTTGTGTGTAATCAATTTAAATTAATTATCAGAACAGTACAACATGTTTTACATATAGTAAAGAAATCATACAAGAAAAAACATGGAGATACTTTATGATCACAAATATAAATGGATATTTCCATAAAAATAACACTTATTACATTGAAGATCTGTCTGTTGACTGACTTTATTATTATTTTGAATAGGAACATAGTGTAATATTTTCCATTAAAAATGATGATTTGAACAGTGTTGTTTTTTCTTGAACTTGTTTGATAGTTTGTTGTCAGATATCTTCTGACACCAGCTGCGCTAACCATCTGCCAATGCTATGATCAGTAGTAGCTTGCTGCAATGTGAACATCTCCTTCTACATTGCTTGTAGAATACCAGCAGGAGATTGGAGTTACCATGTTATATAAAGCAGATGACTGGTGGCTCCCTGCCTGTCTGTGGTGGTATCTTGTGTTCTACTGAGATTGAATATCCATTCATTTCTTCCTGTTTTACCTTCCACCATCTTCACATCACGTTTTTTTTATCTCACTTACCCTTACCTGTTCCTTTAAAATATATTTCAACATATTTCGGATTTGTCAGTGATCTTATGTTTCACTTGATATATCCCAAGTGTTCTTAATCTTCCTTTTTGATCCATGCAAGTCTGATGGAGCACCAATGTCTTGCCATCACCTTGTGTCCTCTAAATTCCTTTGCGACAAAGCATGCCTCTGAATATCTTGTAGGAAAGAATTATAAGTGGGATTCTGAGGGCAAAAATTGTATAGTAGAATTATATTTCTGCCCTGTGCCGTGACAGGAATTTGTGGAACTTCCTCATGTTCTGATGGCTGTTACTAGATAACTGTCTGTCACAGACTATCACATGCTGTGAGCCACAGCACAGATCTGTCTATAAAGCCTGAATTACCTGCCTGGATCCTTCTGGCCTAGTCACTTCATTTTTTCTGTCTCCTTCTCCCCCTAAATTACAACCTTATAAAACTGTCTTTAGGTTTTCTGAATTTCATAAAGCTCATGGTTCAGGCGATCATCTGCCCTCTTGTCACATGCGTTGAGGTTGACAGGACAAATGCATGGGATCACATACTAGACTCAGTTTCTGGACTATTGCTGAGAAATGTGCCTTCTTGCAGTATGTCACCCCTGATCACATCATGTTTCCATGACTGTGTTGTTTTCTCTTAGCTATTTTATTTTAGCAGTTGATCAGTAAATGCCCAATCTGCTGAAAAACTACAAAGGCCTAGAATGGAACAGAGGGAAGTGGCCTAATGCTATAAGGCGGATGATAAGGTGAGAAAAGATACGTGGCAGGCAATGAATATTACACTTGGCATATGAACTGCAATCACGTTCAGGAACATAACAGGCAAGCCTCTTGGGATGTCTGTAGCCGGGTCTGGTACATAGGCACAGTGCATACTTAAAACACAGACATTAGGTCTTCTGCCAAAAAATGTCATGCATGCCTCATGTCTTGAGCAACCTTATAATGTGACCTAATCTTGCTGTATATGCCATTCAAGACCATGGCCTAGAAATTTTCTTTTTTATGATAAGCAGGGAAGGGATGACATTGGAACAGAGTTCCCCCAGGAACTCTGGACCCATTGGACAGTTCCCCCAGGATAAAGCTGGGATACAGGTGGTATAGGAGGTATGGAGTACAAATCCTATGACTTCTGTACAGCCAGGGTTGTCTAGAGTTAGATGAATATCTTTAACAATACCATGAGAATCTGAAGTTCTACATCTAAAAAGACTTCAGCTTTGTTTAGCTCAATACTTAGCAGAACTCTGATAACCTCAAGTGCACTATGAATTTTTACAGAAGATCCTTCCTGTCTTTCAGACACATGTAGATTTGATAACCAAATAAGATCAAAATGTATATGGGCTAAGGATGGGGAATTTATGGGTGTGGGCAGCAAATCGCTCCCTCACCATACTACATACCATCTTAAACAAGGCTGCTACTTCTTTTCTGCATCTTTTTCAAATTTTTGCATCTAATTTCTATCATTTGAAAAATTTATTTTGACTCCTAGCTGCCTGGGTCAGTGTAGGTAATAAATGCATACTAAAATATGTCTCCAGGGTTATAAGATAAATGGTCCTTTAATATGTGTCAATGAACAAAACCTTTAAAGCAAGAATTCATTCAGCCAGTAGAACAGTTTCCGGCTTTTAAATCCACATTTGCAATTCACTTACATTCCTAAGGAGATTACACCTTAATTAGCAATTGTTAGACTATGTACCTGAGACTGGAGAGTCCTGCATAATCTGAAGTGTTTACTACGTGTAAATATGTACCATAGGTTGTGTGTCAACTGACTATTGTAAAAATTTAATAGAAAAGCCAGGAGCAAAAGAACATTTTGTAATTAGAAATGGAAAGAAGAAATATGCCTGTCACAGAAAATATAACTTAATGTGGATTACACGTATTTTTTTCAGGTTTTGTATTTTATTTGCTGTTTAGAAAGTTAGGTAATAATTACAAGATGCACAATCATCTTTCAGAAGATATATGAGAAGAAAATACAAGAGTTAGCAGTCATGCAGTTGACACCTTGATGGCTATAGAATAAGGACCCCCTGAAAAAAAAAAAGAAAAAAAGATAATAGGAGTAGATAGTCAGTAGATAATTTTACAAGTTGTGTTGATACTTATACTATATTATCTCAATTAGAAAAGATTAAAAAAAAAGGAGATACTTAAATATATCTTAAATATATTTATAATGTTTGCATTGTTATGTTATTAAAACACACTTAAAATTATAGGAAGAATAAGCATTCTAAAACATAACAGGGCTAAAAATTCATTTTGTGCTTCCATTGTGAGTTCAATGAGTACACTATAGTCTTTATTTTTCAAAAAAAAGCAACCAAGTATCCTAACAGCTAACACAATGTATCATGCAATAGTTCAAAAGTTCATTTAATTTACAGTTAAGTTATTCAATCCAATAGCAATTTAGATATCTATGAATATTCTTTGGGCAAGGCTAGCAGTTCCAAGACAAACAACTTCAAAATAACATGGCAGCAGTTTCTTCAAAACATTATAAGCTTTTGCAGGCTATTTTCTGAATGTCAAGGCACAGTTTTTCCTTTTTTATGGTTTTCCCCTCTTTATTTCTTTTTTTTTTTCCTTTATATCAGGTCTGACTAAAGAAGCAAAAAGAAGGAAGACTGTATAATGAATACATATATTCTGTTTATTGGGAGGAAAACTCAGTTCTTTGTTATGTTCAACAAGATCTGCTTCAAGTAAATATATTGGACTACATACATTTGTCAAAAGCGTTTGAATTCTTACTACTTTTGAAAGGAAGTTTTCATTTTCAGCTATATGCTGTTAATGTTATATTAGAAACACATTTTTTTTGTTGTTATTGTTGTGATACGGCCTTCATGATTTCATTGCACCCTGTGCTTTTTATTAGGGCCTGAAATCAGGGATGTTAATTGGAATTAGGTAAGAAAGAAGCTAATTTTAAAAGAGAATTGCTTGAGGAAAAAAACTAAATTCTGGAAAAGGCATATACAAACCTTCTATAGTTTAACGGTTATCATGATCTCGACCAACCCCAATGTGTATCACTAAGACGATGTGTGCTAAGTTTTCCTGCTCTGACATTCTACATTAAGAAACAATAATTATTTTTAAGTGTAAAAGTGCGTGAGAAGCAGAGGATTAATTAATACAGACATTGTAGAATGTCTGTACTGACATGTAGAAAGTGCTGAGAAATAAAAGATTAAGAAAAAATTGAAATGCATGATGTTGAAGGACTATCTCTTGAACTAATATGGATAGGATTTTTTTCCTATACCATAAAATGTGCTAAAATAACAAAAAAATCTATTTCAGCATAGCCATGATGAAAACAAGCCTCTTTAAAATTTTTCAGTAAGCAAGAGACTAACCATTAGCTCGTAACTAAGACACTTAACTTGCTTTTGGTAGGAGTGAGTTTAAAACCTTGTGCTGCTGTTCATCAACATCCCAAATTTGTGTGCTGATAACTGGGACTTATTAAGGGTAGCTCTCTGATTTTGATGACTAAAAGGAACAAAAAAAAATCCATTTTGAACTGGTAAGTTCAAAACTGAATCAACACAGTCAAGTAATAAGTTCTGTCATGCTTTCAGCTGGGTTGGTCTCTAAATGAGCAACAGATATTTTCTTAACCCCTCTCCCTCTCCAGAAGGGGAAGAAAGAGAGAATAAGGGAGAGGGAGAATTATGGGTTGAAAAAAACCCCTAAAACATCTTTCATGAAATATTAAATAATAAAAAGAAAAGTTAATAATATTATTAAGAAAATAATATAACATATACAAAACCAATATCAGGCTCCCAGGATGAGGATCACATCACCAGCAGGCACTGGAAAAATCCCAGACTGGACTCAGTAGTAGATGGGAGCTGGATTCAGGAATATATGGAAGAGAGTTAAAGGCAGAAGAATGGACAGAGTCCTCCTCAGATGCCACCCATCAAAGAAGTGAGCTGACCCTTTGATCCCTCAGATTTTATACTGAGCATGAGGCAGATGATCCTGTTGGTCAGTTTTGGGTCACCTGCCCGTTCTCTCCTCCCCACAAGTGCGATCACTTTATGCTCTTCTGCTTCCGGCCCTCCAAAGTGGCACATAACAAAGTTAGCTGACCTTGGTTGTTATAGAAATAAGTATAAGCAAGACCCTCTCTGCATATCATCCCTTAGTATTAACTACAAACACCAGATGTTATCACTGCCAGAAGCAGACACTGTCTGAAAAACACACCATTAATTTCAGAGAGTGCAGCAGTAAGACAAGACTTAACTGAAAAGTGAAATTACTGAAAAGAAAATTGATTTTTTTCTACCTCAAACCAGGACAAGTTCATAGGATGTTTCTTGAATATCTCAGTTCTTGTAATGTGTCAAAATTTCTTTTGGGGAAAAATAAAATAAAGTAACTAAAATATTATGATATTTCTCATTTCCCAAATTGGCAAGTATTATAAGTAACAGAAAAATAGTAAGATCGCACCTTTATGTTCACATCAGTTTCAAAGACAAATAAATTATTCGTTTTTCTCTCAGCTTTAGCAGTTCCTCTTATGCAGATCACAGCAACAGTTGGAAGCAAGAATATACTTTTCTTTATGATTTTATGTGATGGAAAAGTCTGTTAACTTGACCCATGTATTATGACATAAGCTGTAATGGCTAAAATGAATAGAAAATGTTACAGACGTGCTGAAAGGACCAAAGGCTTAACAGTGGGACAGAGAGAGTAAGACATAATTTTAAATTCTCATAAAAACTATATACATTTTTACAGAAAGAAGAGGGGAGATTAATGTGGCCAAATGTATGAGCTAGAAACATGATGATCATGGAATATATGTTGACATCATTAGTAAAGGTAATGAAAAGAAAACAGCTAACTGTTATAAAATATATTTAAATTAGTAATCAAATATGTATAAAAAATATACTAAAATGTAAATAGTCTAAGTACATGTATCTTCTTTTTCAGTAAGGAAATTAACAAACAAAGCAAAGCACACCATTACTTTTCAAGTTCAGCTTAATCTTTTTTTTTTTAATTAAACAAAATCAACATAGAAGATTGGCATGTAACCATATGAGCTGAGGTAAGACTAAATTCCTTAAAAGATTTCCACAGGTATTTGAAATTTTTTTTTTTTTTGCTAAATCTCATGGTAATCTGTGACAAAAAGTAAATCTATGTCCAGTGTTAGCATTTCTTTCCAGTATTATCATTTCCTGGGGAGAAAACTGCTTGTTCTTTGTTTCATTCAAGAATCCATACAGATATCAAAGTCAGTATCATACAGTCCAATATGCATAAAAAAGTAAGAAGGCATTAAGATTATATTCCACATATCAATGATATTTCAGAATGTTCAGCTATCTGAAAATATTGATGCAGAATAAAATGTTAGCAAAGAAACTTATTTATATTAAAGACCATACTGTAAATACAGCCCTTTATTTTACTTATTTGTATTAAAATATATTACTACGTGAAAAAAAAAAGAAAAAAGTCATCAACTTTCATCAAGCTGAAGGTAAGATTTTTAAGTTTCTGGCTTTCCAAACTTGAATACAAAAACAAGTTTTAGGCACTTAGCCTCTCTAACCAGAACATGGGTGCATAAAGAAAGAAAAAAGGGGCGGCATGAAACGGGATTATCTTCAGTCAGCATGCTGAACAAAGAGCTCACCAAAGCCAGGCATTAGAGAAACATATAGGATGAACATGCAGGAGACCTTGTCTC
Organism: Ibidorhyncha struthersii; assembly: GCA_013398815.1. Lineage (NCBI taxonomy): Eukaryota > Metazoa > Chordata > Aves > Charadriiformes > Charadriidae > Ibidorhyncha > Ibidorhyncha struthersii. The sequence continues at coordinate 8,947 of VZSZ01007847.1, forward strand.
TCATCCCTTTGCCCAGTTCTTGACAATGAGCCACATGGAGAAGACAAGGGGCAACAGTACAAGTTACAGTGGAAGATGTTTCAACTTAACATAGGAAAGATTTTTTTTACAGTGAGATCAGTCAGTGGAACAACTCGGTTGGGTAGAGTCCCCATCACTGGAGGTTTTTGAGATGACATCGGACAGGGTGCTCAATCATCTCATCTAGGCTCCCTTTCCCACGAAATGTTGGACCAGATGATTTTTTGAGGTCTCTTCCAATCTGGGCTGTTCTGCGATTCTATGGTTTTATGATTCCTTCTGTTTAAGATGATGAAGAATGTTGCAGAACAAGACAATGGTAATAAAAGAATAAAGAATAAAACAATATTCTTACAGGAAACATTGTTAAATATGCCTTCAAACATGTACTTCATATGTCTCTTTACTATGAGACTGACATTTCTTCATTAATCATGTACGGCATTTGACTATGCATGATAAATCTCTGTGTAAATGTGAACATTAAAAGCTTTGTCTCACACTTCAAAGAAACTGGAAAACTTTAAACTCTCCGTATAGCTCCAAATTTTAGAAAAAAATTAAAATGCTCTTGAACATTAGTTTTTACAGAGCTTAGCATAAACAATAATATATGTGAGAAAAAGAAATATTTATAAGATGTTTTGTTGTAATTTCAATTCAATCATTCTGCTGGATTTTTCTTTGGCCTAAAATTTAAAATAGACTATCATACATTATGTGCAGCGGGGAAAATGCTAAAAATATTCCAAGTGGTACCATGTGAAGTGCCAGAGAAGTGAAAAAAATGATAATATAAATTATGTTTTTAATATTATAGCTAAATGAGAAAATTCTTAAAAGTCAATCACATAATATCATATATTTCAAGTTATTTAGATAAACATTTAACTGGTAAAATTCTTGGTAAATTCATTGCCCTAGTAGACCCTTATTTCATTTTTTCCCAATATATGGATAAAACTCTGTAAACTATGTCAGTATCAGAAGTAATTTTCTATACAGATTGAAATGTAATTCACTGAAGAAAAAATATCACAATCAAGTTACGTTACCAGTGCTTTTGTTACAGCTGTCCTGGTTGCCTCCTTTTGAAGGAGGAATTTAACTGTCTGCGTACAGTACACATGCCTCCATTTCTAGAAACACCTGTTTTCACAGATTATGACAAAAGTAGAGAAGACACTGCTGGATGATTGAATATTTCTACAGTACAATCTTTGAGGACTGGGAGACAAACTGTTTAAAAGATGAATGTTCTCAGAGATCTGAAATAGATAAGATGGAGTAAAATCCTACACTTATGCAAAAGCCACCAGAAGGACAATATTTGCAAATAGCTTTTGTTGTCCTTATGCCTCCAAAAACCCAATAATTTCCGTTGTATTTTTTGTTTGTTTTGTGGCTTTGTGTTTCCCAATAAATGAGACCTTAGGCACTGTTATGTAATGTATAACAAAAGCTGAAGACATCAGAAGTCTTATTAATATGTTGGTTATTTTATTTTAAAAATAATTTAGCCTCAAAAAAATCAATGATGTTTTCAAACATCTCTTCAGAATTTACAGTTTAAAAATGAAGTTTGTAATTAAAATAAAATAGCAGCTCATATTCCCAGTACTCTGGATATATAAGAGATATATCACAGGAGATTATATGCAACTTCTTGGTTTTTTTTGTAAAAAAAAAATGTTTACCTCTGATGTTTTTAAATAATTGTTTACATGTTAAATAAACTGAACTACATCTGAAGGGGTCAAAATAACGTTATTTCTTGTTCATATTGAAAAAAATAAGTTGCCACACAATGGAGTTTTATATTCCCAGACCAATTCTGAAAGAACTCTGCCTGGTATTGGAATCTGGGCTATTCTGAAGGATGATACAGTAAGAAAGTCCCCATCACCTTCTATAGTCTTCGCATAACAACCTTGAGTTTTTTCTCTGACTACCAAAAGCTGAGGAATTTGCTTTTCTAATGGAACAAGCAGATCCATTAGAAGCTAAGCACACAGCACTAATACAAAGATTGTTTATGATGAAGGTGCACTGGAAGATTCATCATAAGGTCCTTTTCCAGTTCCTGTGAGAAAACATGCTTGTATTTTCTCATGTCAAAAACAAGTGTAGAACATTACAGAACGACTATAACTTTTTGTTCTAATCAGTCTGATGGAAATATTTGTAGATCTGGAAGCTTGATATTTAGCAAAAATATTCAAATTAGTGTTCTAATTTATTCTAAGCTGTGACATATTATATAAAGACTAATATGACAGTTGTCCTTGGAAATTTGGATGCAATAACTTCAGCTCCATGGAACAAATCCAAAGATTTGTGAACCTTTAATGAACCATTGTTAATCCTCTTTTTAGTTCTTTTTTTTTTTTAGGGATGAAATATTTTATGTTCTTTTTAATAACTCGGAGTTAACAAATGATTAGAATAGTTTCCATTCAATAATGAAACAAAAATACTCTGAAATACATTAATAAGGCAGAAGGTAAACAGTAGTTTCAAGTAATCTCTGAGCTTTATTTTGCGTACCGAGGCAAAGACAGAGATAAAGTACTGAAAATTGTAGTAAATTATTAAATCATTTCATAAGAACTTGTGACAATTTTAAATTCAAATATTTATCTCAACAGCTTTAGGAATACTATGTTCAAATATCATGACCAAGTCAATAAAGTTAATGAAGTCTAGAAAACTCTTCATTGTAGTCTATGTAGTCTTCATTTATTGTCTATAAAGGGAATTTCAATCATTAGTGTGTTGTAGAGACTGGCATATAGAGTTCTGAATTTGGATGTTTTATTCTGGATCCCCAGCTAAAGCCAGAACCATTGCTAGTAGGTCTGACAGGCACTAGACAAACACACACAAAACTGTCTATGTCCCAGATTTGTACTTCACTTCCAACAACTGATAGAAAATCATTAGAAAAGTTTCTATTACTATTTTCTAAAAAATGTAGCTACAAGAAGAAAATCAAACATTTATATATGAACTGTTTATGATGATTTTATTTTTATGTAATTGGACCAATAAACAACATCTAAACAATCTCCTTCCCCAAATGTAGAAACTATGTAACAATTGGAAGATGATATATTATATGGCATTTTTAAGATAATATTTTTTTCCCCCTCACAGCTTTCGTATTCTTGTTACCCCTAGATTTCCATCATAAAAACAGTGTATTACCTCTTGCACTGTGTTACGGCCATTTTTCTTTCATAGTTCTGGTTTGATTGCTGTCTTAGCACCTTGGTTGATCATGGATTTTGTGCTACACTTCTGATCTTTTTTTATATATATTTCTTTGTCTGATTCTAAGACATTTAACAAGGTTTTCTTAGCCTTTCGGGTTCAATGAGTTTGTGAAAGTTGCAGCTATGTCAGTTTCCAATCTTATGCCTTAAGAAGCAAAGGGAATTGAGGTGGTTAGGGGCTGCTGGGCAGCAGTCAGCTATTACAGTATAAACAGTAATAATAGCCTTGGCTCACTGAAGGTGGTAGCAAGAGAACACAGAACCATGCTCACAGTGGAGCAATGAAATATTGACTTTGTAAAAGTAAACAGTATATATAAGCCACAGAAGCTTTCTCAAAGCAGTACAGAGATTAGGTCAGACCTCAACTAATTTACTACAAACCAACCAAATTAACTATATGGGATTATTTCTTTCCTGTACCATTTCAGGATATTAGACTGCAGATAACTTGATAAACCTTTGTTCTTTGACTCCTTTTCACTACGTTGCCTTTGAGACCTGCACGATGTTATTTAAAAAGCTAAATCATATGCTGTCTAACAACTGGCACATCAGTTGAGAGATTGCATTTACCTGGTAATTGTTACAAATGAAGGTAATTTTAAAAATCAGGGGAAAGGTACTATCAGCAAAATATTTAGGGATTGAATTAAACATGTAATCACAGGGCAAAGGGCTGAAAATGAAAAAAATCTTTATAAAATATTTTAGTTATTTAGAGCATGTAGTATTTTTTTTATCAAAGATTAACTAGATTGGCTGTCTCTGTTATCAACTGTTAGAAATAGTCGCAGCAATAAAATGAGGACAGATTACTTAGTATAAATGCCTGCTACAACACTGTGCAGAGGAGTAGCTTCACCCTGTAGAAAGCTGATACAGCTCTACAGTTTGGCACTCAGTGTTGTATTTCTACTAGCAAAAATAATTTTGATCCTTATAAAGAACTATTTCCATCAGTAACTTAAAATGATACATATTTTCTACTTTTCCTGTTTATACTATTGTGGAAAAAAAAACATTTTTTTCAATTGTAATTACAGAAATGGCTGACTGTGATATATATGGAGTAAGTGGAGCACTGTGTACCACAGTCCTCTGTTTTAAAATAGGGAAACCCTTGATTATAATACAACCTAATGCAGAGTTCAGGATTCCAGTTTCTATCCCATGGCATTACTTATTCCTGGCATTGTAGAGCAGAATACCAGATTTGACTGGAAGGAAAAAAAATCAGAACAGAATGCCTCTTTTAAATGTGAAATAAATTGAAAGATTTAGAGTGTGTTTCAGATTGTAAGAACTCTGTCTCTCCATAACATATTTAATCCAGTATAACCATGTGATAATGGTATTAAAAAATAATTGTTTTACATTGTTCCCCACCCAGAATTCTATGGCTGACTTGGCATCTTACCATGATAGGTTTTATTTAATGTACATTTGACATTTGCGTAAACTCTGCCAGGCAAGTTTTTAGTTTTCAGTGCCTTTGGCAGCTCAGCATTGGCTTTCCAGACACACTATTCACATATGTTTCATGAGAAATACAAAAGAGGGCATTTTGAGTGCTGTAAATGGGAGCCTAAATAGTGACCTACTGAGTAAATCTCTCTCCTTACAGGAACAGTTGTCAGCACCTCTTCTTCCCAAGTCTGGGGGCAGTGTTCCCATAGCCTCTATGCTGAATGCTCGAGTGACGTTGCTTCCTTTGTGGTAATGCTGTACATCGTGTGAAGCTGTGACTTAATTTGATATGAATGTAGCAGTAAAGATGATCTTCCTGTCTCCTGATCTCCCTTTATCTCTGCCTGTCTGTTGCCACAATCTTTTCCTTGATAAAGTCTTTTTCTTTTTGTTAAAGAGCAACCCCTGTCTATGACAAGCTAGACAAGGGAGACATATATAATTACAATTACTACTAGAAGGCCGGTTGAGAACATTTAATTTTAGGGAAATGAGGATGGAAAGTGAATCACGATGGTACAGCCTCTAGGTGGTAGAGTGGTAATTTTGAAACTTGTTTATTTTGTTTACTTGTTTAATTTGACAGATTATTTTAAACTTCAAAATTATAGTGAGGGATTTTTGTAACCCTTGAAAACAAGAGATTTTAATTTATTCTGGTCAGATCTTCTACACAGGTACACTCTAGTAATTCTGAGATAATTTTATATAATTCTGAGATATTATTAAAAATGTTTTCTTCTCAGAAAAATTAGAAACTTAAATTACGTCTCAAGTAATTTAAATTGAATGTATCATAATCTGAACCTATTGTTTTAGGTACTCAGTGATGAAATCTCAGGCTTAAAAAATGTACCTGCTAACATACACATTGGTGTTATATTTTCCATACAGATATATATTCCCATTGACTTCCCATTTCTTATTTATATTCACTCATACCTTTGTTTGTCTTTGGCTTTGAGTTAGCTAACCTGAAAAAAATTATATTATGCAGAAAATCCTCAATCTTCTAGTATACTGCTGTTATACTGTGGCCAGCATAATGCATTCTTAAGCGTCTGAATGTTTCCTCTTATTGCAACTTATGTAAATGCTAAGTAAGGATTTCAGTGGGAGTGAACACTAGATTAACACCGTAGTGTTCACCACAGTGAATCTTTTGCTCAAAGTTAAATTTACAGAAAAAATAAAAGCTTTGACTTGCTGATTATTACAGGGATTTTGTTGGTATTATGTTTATAATTCAGATTAAAAACTGCAAAATGCTTTCTTAAAATCTGTGGAATTTATGATCAATTGTCTTTTTCTGTTTTTCACTTTTAAAAAATACTCTTATTTACAATATCATGTCTGCAGAAGATTTTTCTTGTTAAAATATAGCCTTTTCTCCCATAAACTTCTCAAATACTTCGTTCGCTCTGCTTAACATGCTGCTATAAAAAATGTTGTCTCCCAGAAGGAATGTGACATCTTATTCTGTTGTAGCACCTAGATTACCTTGCTTTGGAAACTTGATTATAACATAATTTTCCAGTTCCTCTGAAGCATTCCTACTCTCATACTTAAAGCTGAAAAAGTCATGATTTTTTCTCCATAATAGTCTACAGGTTTTTGGTTTGTTTGTTTGTTTGTTTCAGTGAAAAGGTCCTACGTGCAACTATATAATTGTTAAACTCCCTCAGCCTGCTGGCCATACTTCTTTTGATGCAGCCAAGCATACTGTTGACTTTCTGGGACTCAAGTACACATTGCCAGCTCATGTCCAGCTTTTCAGCCACCAGTGCTCCCAAGTCCTTCTCAGCAGGGATACTCTCAATCCCTTCATCCTCCAGTCTGTATTGACACCAGGGGCTGTGCCGACCCAGGTGCAGGATGTTGCATTTGGCCTTTTTGAACCTCATGAGGTTCACATGGGCCCACTTCTCAATCTTGTCTAGTTCCCTCTGGATGGCATCCTGTCCCTCAGTTACATCAACTATACCACTCAGCTTGGTGTGGTCCACAGACTTGGTGAGGGTGCACTCAATCCCACTGTCTATGTCATTGATGGAGATATTAAACAGTACTGGTCCCAATATGGACCCCTGAGGTACACCACTTGTCACTTATCTCCATCTGGACATTGAGCCATTTACCACTAACCTCTGGATGCAAGCATCCAACCAATTCCCCATCGACTGAACAGTCTACCCATCAAATCCATATCTCTCCAATTTAGAGAAGGATATTGTGGGGGATCATGTCAATGGCCTTACAGAAGTCCAGACAGACAGCACCCGTAGCTCTTTCCTTATCCACTTGATGTAGTCACTCCATCATAGGAGGTCACTAGGTTAGTCAGGCAGGAATTGACATTGGTGAAGCCATTCTGGCTGTCTCAGATCTCCTCCCTGTCCTTCATGTGCCTTAGCATAACTTCTAGGAGGATCTGTTCCATGGTATTCCCAGGCGCCGAGGTGAGGTTGATAGGTTGGTAGTTCCCAGGGTCCTCCTTTCTACCCTTTTTAAAAATGGGTGCAATGTTTCCCTTTTTCCAGTCACCAGGGACTTCACCTGACTGTCATGATTTTTCAAATATCATGTGTGGCTTTGCAGCTACATCAGCTAAATTCCTCAGGACTCTGAGATACCTTTCATCAGATCCCACAGACTTCTGTATGTTCAAGTTCCTCAGGTGGTCACGAATCTGATCTTCTCCTACAGTGGGAGGGACTTTACTTTCACAGTCCCTCTCTTGCCGTCCAACTGCTCAAGAGGTGTGCGGTGAGGCAAAAATGTTGATGAGTACCTCAGCCTTCTCATTGTCCATTGTTACCAGTTTGCCAGTCTTGCTCATCAAGGGAGGTATGTTTTCTTTGACCTTCCTTTTCTGGTTGACATACCTGTAGAAGCCTTTCTTATCATTCGTCGTGTCCCTTACTAAGTTCAGCTCCAGCTGTGCCCTGGCCTTCCTGACCCCATCCCTAATGCAACTGGGCAGCATTCCTATAATCTTCCCAGGACACCTGTCCCTGCTTCCACTGCCTCCACATTTTCTTCTCGCTCTTTTGTTTGACCCGCAGGTCTTGACTCAGCTATATCAGTCTCTTGCCTTCCTTTCCTGATTTCTTACACCTGGGGATCAAGAGTTCTTGCACTCTGCAGAAAACATCCTTAAAGATCTGCCAGCTCTGTTTTGCTCCCTTGCTCCTGACAGCAGTTTCCCAGGGGATCCTATTGACTAACTCTTTGAAGAACTGGACGTTTGCTTTCCTAAAATTCAGGGTCCTGACTTTACTCTTTGCCTGACCCATATCCCTCAGGACTGTGAACTCCACCAGTGTATGGTCACTGCAGCCTAGGCTGCCTCCAATCTTGACATCACCAATAAGCTCACTTATAAGCTCACTTACATTGGTGACCAAAAGGTCCAGTATCACATCCCCTCTACTAGGACAGTCTATTACCTTCCTTAAGAAGTTATCCTCGGTTCACTCCAAGAGTCTCCTAGATTGCTTACATTATCCTGCTCATGTATCAAGTTCAGATAGTTATCCAAACTTTGAATGCTTGGTCACAGCTTATCTGAACCTCTTGCTTTTGAAATCTGACATAAATTGTGTGCCACTTGAGATTCTCAGTATCCTTTTTGGTTTTGGGCAAGTTGGATATTTTTTGCAATGTTGTTGAAAACAGACTGTTCAGTGTAGCAAATGAACAATAAGAAAAACATGAACAGAACACTTGCAAAGCACAAAGTCCTTCTGATCTTTAGGTTTAAGGGAAAAGAATAAGAATTCATCATTAGAGAAACCAGCGTAATGTTGTACTGAGGATAAGGTGTTTACTGTATGAACACAGAACTGGCTTAATTTCCACTGTCCTTTTGTTACATTTTATTATTGTTTCAGAACCTTTATTTGTTTACTGTGTCATTTACTGCTTGATACAATCTAATGTTTCTTTCCATGCATACAGCTTGGGGTGTGAGCGAGGCTTAGGTAAACCTAGATCCCTTGCTCAAAAGTTTTAGACTTGAATACATAACTGCATGCTGGGACCAGGTAGTGCCTAGACAAAAGCCAGAGGGGTGACAAACTTCCAGGCTTGACTTGGTCGTCCTTCCCCTAATAGCAGAAAGACTAATTCCATGCAGTTGTTCTTGTTGCTTCTCAGAAAATATATCAAGCCTTGTACCTTTTGTTTGATTACTCTCTCTCTCTGCCCCTTATGTGGACATCAAGCTTAGATTGGCCAAAGAAATAACCCCAGCATATGAGAAATGAATCTGTGTGCTTCTTTATTGGATTATCTTTAAATACACTTTATTCACTATTATTTTGTTCAGCGTTTTTGTCTCAAGCATATAACATGATTGGAAGTTCCTTTATTTGAATGCTACAGTGGTAAAGCACTGACATCATGTTACATGAACAACAAAATAGTATTTATCCCATTCTATATACATGACTTGTTTCTTCTGAAAATAAATCTCTGTGGAGTGGAAAAGAAAGACGTGTAAGGTGACATCTATAGCATTCATTGTTTCATTTTAAATTGATCTAATCATTAAGATAAATCCATGAGATCAGTCTGCATAGCCCTAACTTTTTATTTATGTTTCAAAAATAAATCCAGCACCAGGTCACAGGTACAAAACCAAACAGGATTTACAGTAGTGTTTTTCTGCGGCATTAAGGTCACATCATAGTCATGTTTTCTAAACATCAGTCAAGAGGAAACTATGAGAAAAAGAAAAGCAGAAATGGAAAAAATTAAGTCAATGATTTTATTAAGTAATCAAACATGAAGAGGGACAATAAATGAACAACACATTGGTTACATTTTTATTTCAACTTCATCCTATTCTCTCTCATCTTTCTAATATAGAAGCCTTAACTTTATAAGACACCAGATACGTTTATAATTCCATGCCAACTGTTGATGCTGCCTCTACAGCATCACTTTTCTGATATTTTGATTATATTTAAGATGTCAGGTAAGACTGTTACTACTGTAGGAAAGGAAAGGCACTGTAAGAGACTTTCAGAGGTAAGGATATATATGGTTTGCTTGTGCTTTTTTAATGGTAGGCAAAGCTCGTAGCAGGAGGACAAGCAGAAAAAAAAAAAAAAGGATTATTTTATTCCACAAGTTAAAATTAACAGATACTTGCTTTATATGACATTTTGTCCTTCAGAACATTTTGCATATCATCTTGAAAGTGTTTAGTGTTTTTTCTTTCTTACTTCTTTCTACTCTTCTGGACACTTAAACTTCTGTATAATACGTGAACAACACACATTTTAAACAACAATTTCATGTCTGTCTGACATGGCTGTTGACTTCCTCTACACATTAAAACAAAAACTCATCATAATTAGTGAGAACATTATGTTTTTATAAAACATATTCACAGTTAAAAGGTGTCATTGTTTTCTTTACCTTTTAAAAATAGCACGTTTGAACTGTTTTAGCTCCTTGCTGATCAGCTTCTAAACAAGTTGATTCTGTGAATAGATTTTCTTTTCCTATACTATGCAGTGTGCTCTCTTTTACCCCCTTTTTCCCCTCTTTTTATGCATCATGTCAAACACTCCTTTCTGTTATCATTGTAATCCTGTTTTTTTGATTATTTAGTTCTAACTTATTCCCTCACGTCCTATCATCTTTACTTCTATCTTTATGCAATGTGGTTTGACTGCTGCTCACCTACCCTACTATCCTTCTTCTGTCACCTCAGGTCTTTGTTTCATCATTTCTTTCCTACCCCTTTATAATTCCACTTTCATCTTCTGTTTTCCCTTTCTAAAGGCATATTCCAGCACTTTGAACTGTTGCCTACACCTTTCATTTTTTCCCCAAATAAAGACCCCACACTCTGGCCTTACATCCATGACAGTCTTTTGTTATTCACCTTTCTCTTCTATTACCTGCTGTTATTTTTTCCTACTTCCTGTCTTCCTGTACTAATAATTTAAATAATATGTTCATATGAAAAATATTTATGGCAAGGACATCCATGGTGCCATTCATCTAACCTATTTTAAATTTCTACACTGTAGATGTCTACACATTGTTTGGTCACTTTACAGGTAGAAGCTGACATTATGAAGGCATTCTACGGCAGACAAGTCAGATGCAAGTATCCACAATTAGTCTTCCTTTTCTGTAAGTGTTCATCTTTGTTTTTAGCCTTTTCTGCTTTCAGAAAAAGGGTATTGGAGATGAGGAAAATATCCAACACATTCATACTACACTAGTAAACATTTGAGCCAATGGACGGTTCTTCTTAAGACTACTCACAATTAAAACCATGTCTGTGAAACATTTTATGTTAAACTATGTAGTACTAACATGGGTATCTCTACACAGTGTAATAGATCTTTAGTATCATTATTTATGTCTGCTTTTCATGCCAGATTGCACAGAGTCATCTTGATCCTCTGACGTTGACACCTAATTGATGAAACCACCATACTTGTCTAGACTGCCTAGGTTTTCCTTCTTTCTAAAAGGGTGTTGGAGGAGGTTGTGAACCGGTATCTTCCTGTGCTGTGGTTGTATTCTCACACAAAATCAAGATGTGGTCACGTTATATTCCTTGATCTGGAAATTTAGAAACATTCCCAAATCCAGTAACAGATATCCTTTACACAGAGTGCACAGCTTGTTCCGATTTTTTTGTAAATTTCCAGAAGTTTAGGAAAAGAAGGATTTTAATTCCATCTTGGGTCTGGTTTATATGGATCTTAGTCAGCAATTAGCTGGACCAAAGTTATGAAGTCTGAGAGAATTTGTAGGCAACATTACTTGGACCATGGACTAATGTTTCAGAATCTGTTTCAGGCACATATATCCTGCTCAACTCTTTTCATGAGTTCCAAACTGTTAGCAGAATAGTGCTGTAATGGTGCAAGGGGCTGTGTCAAATTTCGCCTTAATAGGCTTAGGTGCTAGCTCTAATGTACCATGCATTTCTCTATAATTACTCGTGCTGGTTAATCATGAAATTATGTAATAAAGATTAGGAGATATCTCCCTTGGTGTATAGTTGGAAGGACATATTTTCTGGCTTACTGTATACTTTCAAGCCTTTAGAAAAGTTTATGTGCTCCTCAGTAGGAAGAAAGCTATTATTTTCTATTTCCTTGTGATGTTTAGAAGTATATTATGCATTTGGACATGTGCATGTAAGTGTTATCTATTTGTACACATTTAAGCATGATAATGGAAGCAACCTGAGGTTCTTAACTGAGGTGTCTAACTTACAAAGCAGAGGGACTGATGTATCCTGGACTAATGAGGCTCAGGAAATAGGTACATAAAAGTTTACAGTATAGTTTGAATATATTAAGAATTTAGTACTCCTCATTAACCAATGTCTGCCTCTGAGTGGGTTGCAGTAAATCACTGCTTGATTACTCATGGTCCGTTTTAATAAAAAAAATCATTTTTTGTTTTATAATGGTCAGATACCATGTCTTTGTAAAACAGTGTAAAAGGCAAAGAGGATGACATCTTAAGTCAATGTACAAAAACGTATTGACTTAAGTCAGACAGTAGACAGAACACAAACTGCTAAACACGAGGTTCAGTATCCCTGTTGGTACGTCATGCTGCATCCTAGCTACGACAGACAGGCAAAGAGATTAGAAGTGATATTTTGCAATGTTTTTATGTATCCAGAGTTGAAATGAATGTCAGTACTTGTAACAAAATGAAGAAGGCCATTAGGAGTATTTTGACTTAATACTAGTCAACAGGTTTAGTTTATAAGTTATAATGATGCAGTTGCTTGGATTTGGGCCAGTAATGAAACACAGAGTAACCACAATCTGTCAATCACATCAGAAAAAAAAACAACTAAAAATTAGAAACTGTGTTTAAAAAAAGGGTAGACATGGTACTTGGGGATATGGTTTAGGAGTGGTTTTTGTCAGGTTAGGTTAATGGTTGGACTTGATGATCTTAAAGGTCCTTAACAATCCTATGATTCTATGATTCTGAGGTCACATAAACATTTAAACTCTGCTAGGCTACAGCTCATTCCATAAACTGAGTGACTGGAGTCAACTTGTAATGCAAAACACATTTGGCTTAGTATCAACAGAAACTTTTGTTTTGCAATTGGCAAATCAGTTATAAAATAAAACTGAGAACCACTGTCCACATTGTACGGTACTTTCTGACAGTTTTTCAAGATTATTTAACTTTTCTTTCCATTTATTTGAAAGCTTAAGGAAGAGTTATTGAAAAAGCTTCAAGTCTATTCCTTGTCACAAGAAACCAGCATTTACTTCTTTGAAAGGGAGAAATTCAGGTAGCACTGAAGACTGAAATTAATGGTTGCACAGTGCATGTAGGGAATATACAATAAAGATAAAATTGTGTTATTTATTGTTGGCAAATAAAATCATTTCTTTAAGAACCCATTTTAAAATTGTATTTCCTTATCACACTGAGGTGTTGTAAGCTTTTACAGAACGAAGATACTGCTTATAGCTTTTTTTGACAAGTATATAATCATTCCTCTTTTTAAATGATTTTTTTAAAGGCAGTTTTAAATGGAAAATTTTAGAAAAACCTTTAACAAGATTGTAAATTGCAGATGACAATAATTTTATTTTCTTTAAAGAATCCACCTTTCTTTCCTCAGCCAAACTGTGCTGAACCTGTCTTTATTAATATCATTCAACTATATTTTCAGAACACAGCCTGAAGGATGTTTTGAATACAGAAGCTAGGCTATACAGCCTCCTCACCGAAAATAAAGGTGATATATTGTCATAGGGTATCTTACTATTATAATGTCACAAATAAATCCTTAGATTCTAGTTTTAAATTTGTTCAATAATTTCTAATGAGTCCATAATATTATTGAAACAGTTACAAAAGAAGCCCCACACAGTAAGGAATTTTAACAGTTCTTGCCTCTGAACAAGACTAAGAGGTAAAGCCAGGTTCACCATTTATTTCCATTAACTAGTGAGATTATCTGACACAATTTAATTTTCAAATACATTTAAATATACATATTTGCATGTATGCAAGAAATAAATATATATTTTATGAAAAGTAGTTGTATTGTATTGACAGAGTCCTTTTACTCTGACAAAACTTAGCACTGTACAATGATGCACAATATAAAACAGTATCAATCTGAAAACAGTTTTTCTGAGTAAACCGTAATCCCGATGGTATCTTGTAATCTCGTTTTTGTAATTTTAAGAGAGACATTTATGTCTATTCTTTTCTTCTAAACAAAAAGAGCAAATGAGAATACCCCCCCCCAAAAAAAATATTAATACACTAATATTTTAACTGTGTCACACAGCGTAAAAATATAAATCTCATAAACTCTGTCTTAAGTGACATTTCCAAATATTGTCTTCTTTTTTTCCCATATGAATAGGGCTAGGAAGCTTTAAAATATGTATTATATGTATGGTAATAATTTCAAAGAGATATGGTTTTGATGGATAGAATAATATTAAAACACAGTTAAAGGTTAATAGGGGAAGAAAAAGAAGAAGCAAATGATTCCAAGGAAAAGAGTTTGCATTGCAAAAAATGAGATAAAGTAGAAAAAATGGCGAACAGAGAAAGCCCACATATTCTTACCTACCAGATTGGCAGGTGGGCTGCTTTAGAACATTTTTATGACTCACCAATGTGTTAGCAGCACTGCCAAAGGCAGATGGATGAAAATGCCAAGCATATGTGACGAAGGTCAACAGCAAAGATTGTAAGAGAAAGAAAATGCAACGTTCTTGTAAAGATTTTTATAACACTGTGATAAAACTACAGGAAGTTGGCTTCTTAAGATGGCTAGTAAGAAAAACACTAATACAATGTCATTTTCGTTTTGTGTCATAAAGATAAATTGACCATACACTAGCTCTTCTATTTTTGCATTTTTTCAATATTTTTCCTTGTCTGTATTAGTAGTTCTGAATGGAACTACAAGAAGAGATTTGTTTATAGATCTCCATGTTACAGATATCAAATAATACTATGAACATGGATTTCTGAAAATGTCTAATAGACAATTTTGGTGGAATTTTCATACTAGCTAAATTACAGCATTTTTGTGAAGACACATCTTACATCATTATGGTCTTTTATTTTCCCAAATTCATATGTGTATATTTTTGTTAATTGTTTATGTCCTATGAAAATAAAATGCTAATACACATGCATATCAATATATTTGTAGGCCGAATCCTCACACTACAGTTAGTGAAGAAATAGGCATAGTAGTAAGCTTTTTGTCCTTTTTGTATTAGTATTCAATAGGAAGATTCTGGGCTCCGGTTGGCTTTCCTGCTTCTTCGTAGCATTTAGACATCAACACTTATCCAAACATTTAAAGAACAGAGACCTCTTATTATAATTATATTTAGAGATTATTTTTTTTTTCTGACTCCAGCCCAAAATAGTCTTTCTCTGACAGATTCGCAAAGAGGGCATTTTTGCTGTGGTCAAGTCTGGTGCTAAAATATTTGAATGGCTAATGTGATGATTGGGAGAGATTAAGATGTCAGAAAATCTGCTAAATTTTATATTCAGAATTTGCCTAGTAGCTGAAATATACTACCTTGTGTGCATTCATCTGATCAATTGCTGGTAAAACCATGTTTCTTACTTTTTTCTTATTTAACATTTGAATGGATTTGCTCTTCCACAACTGGGTTTTGGTTTTTGTTTTTTTTTTTTTTTTGTGGGTTTTTTTATGTAAGTTTGTTTTCAGCAGCAAGGAGAGGTTTTTGGCATTGTTACCTGATTTGTCCAGTATAAATGATGATCTCCAATACCAGCAGGTGGATGTGCTCCTTACCACGTAGTATAGTCCAGGGTACAAATAAAAAAAGTTGTCCATAGAATCCTGAAGTTCCTGTTCAGCTCCAGTACTTGTGTTTCTTGACAGAAGCCACTGTGAGGGGTAGGTATGCGGGACACACAACCTTCTGGGTTTTGGCTGATTCTGGTTATAGCGTGTAGTTCCTCTACCTATACCAGGGACACCACCAGTGTTCCCAAGTATATTGGTTTAGACATAGCTTTTGGATCACTCTGTTTCCAAGCTCTTAAAGAATTCACAGAATCATAGAATAGTTTGGGTTGGAAAGGACCAAATCTCCTGCAATGAGGAGGAACATCTTCAACTGTATCAGGTTGCTCAGGGTCCTGTCCAACTTAACCTTGAATGGTCCCAAAGATGAGGAACCATCTCTCTGCACAACCTATTCCAGTGTTTCACCCCCAGTCTCATCATAAAAAAAAAAACTTCCTTATATTTAGTCTACAGCTACCCTCTGTTAGTTTAAAAACATTAGAATATAACAGGCCCTGCTAAAATGTTTGTCCCCATGTCTCATAAGCCACCTTTAAGTACTGAAAGGCCACAAGGTCTCCCCAGAGACTTCTCTTCTCCAGGCTGGAGAACCCTAACTCTCTTAGCCTTTCCTCATAGAAGTGGTGTGGCCTTCTTCTGGACCTGCTCCAACAGGTCCATGTCTTTTCTGTGCTGAGGGCTCCAGAGCTGGACACAGTACTCCAGGTGGGCAGAATCACTTCCTTGACCTGCTGGCCATGCTTCTTTTGATGCAGCCAAGCATACTGTTGGTTTTCTGGGACTCAAGTACACATTGCCAGCTCATGTCCAGCTTTTCAGCCACCAGTGCTCCCAAGTCCTTCTCAGCAGGGATACTCTCAATCCCTTCATCCTCCAGTCTGTATTGACACCAGGGGCTGTGCCGACCCAGGTGCAGGATGTTGCATTTGGCCTTTTTGAACCTCATGAGGTTCACATGGGCCCACTTCTCTATCTTGTCTAGTTCCCTCTGGATGGCATCCTGTCCCTCAGTTACGTCAACCACACCACTCAGCTTGGTGTGGTCCACAAACGTGGTGTAGGTGCACTCGATCCCACTATGTCATTGATAGAGATATTAAACAGTATTGATCCTAATATGGACCCCTGAGGTACACCACTTGTCACTGATCTCTATCTGAATATTGAGCTGTTGACCACTGATCTCTGGATATGATCATCCAACTTATTCTTCATCCACTGAACAGTCCACCCATCAATTCCATACATTTCCAATTTAGAGACTTTTTATTCCAGTCATATGAATAACCTTGATGTAGGCTTGAGAAATACTTCAACAGAATAAGAGGTTGCTTTATAATCAGAAAGGGTTGCCTTTTAGCAGTTGACTGTAATTTATTAGGTAGTTCAGTTAGAATGAGACAAGGGGAAGTCTGGCACTGAAGTGAGCAATGGCTTGTTTATATTACAAAGTTGCATTAATTACTATATTTGCAATTGAGGAGACATATTCTCTCAGCTACAGACTGGCATTTCCCTGTGACAGCAAACAACAAAGTTTAGGAGAGACAACATGCCACACTACCTTAACCCAGAATATTACCAGAATTGCTAAATTTGAACTAGGAGGAGAGGGAAATCTCAAGCGAGTTTTTTCCTTGTAGCACCAGTTTACTAATTGTGGTGAAACTTCAATGTCAGAGTTATCAGAGTAAAATGGAGGAAGTTCAATAACAGATCTTTGTGCTATTTTCAACTTCTGCATTTGGTAGTAGTCACTTGTTGGCAGAAATCTTCCCTAATAATGTGTCAATAAGCAGAAGTATTTGTCTGCTGCAATAACAGCATATTTTTCCAGAATAGATTTAAAGTTTCTGTCATGTGTCTTCATTTGTGTAAGCATTTTATGTAAGACTTGAAGGCTGTAAATGATTGAAAAAGAGCATTGCCAAAGGATGAAATAGCTGTATACTTCAGGATTTGCTAGGAGAGAGAATTCACAAAGACCACTATCTATCTTATGTTTTCTATTACAGATATGTATAAATCATTCCCATGGCCATTATCGTCTTTGTCCAGACCCCAGACATATTTGGTATCTAACTATTATGAGAACTGGGGACTAAGATCTAAAACTTGACTGGGGATTTGAACATAACTGCAATCTACTATACAACAGCTAGCACTGTTTTGTCCATTCTTGCTGTCAATGATGTACAGAACGTTTCTAGTCACAACTTTAATAAGCAGGCTTAAACAGCATGTACTATAATATATTGTATGCAGACTAAAATTGCAATACTAATCATTGGGCAAAACTTAAAATCATTGAATAATCCAGCTTCTAAATGACTGACTGACGTGTTGTTCTAATCCAAACCATCTGGCATTCATGAGCCTTTATGCTGATGTTGCAATTTTCTATATGATTTTGGAGTACAAGAAGGTGATGAACGTTCCCTAATCATTTTTAGTCTGATTATTCATTACAGTATTTCATAATAAATTTATGCAGTGCTCCAAAGGAGTCATTGGCAGTTCAAGCAAAGTAGTACATCTCACCAAACCTTCATAAGATACCTTATAAAATTAAGTTCCTTGGGGCACCAATTTATAGAAGCGGTTCCTAATGCTAAAAACAATGTAAAGCAGAACATTTTCTGTAACATGATGAAGTAAATTTCTTTTGTTAGTCTCTAATTGTTCTCCTGACAAAGTATGTGTTGTCAAAGACCATCTATTCTTAATAAAAACATTCTTATAAAATCATAATTTTGAAGCTTTATTACTTCAGGCTCTGAACTCATTAACTTTCACATCTAGATAGAGAGGTTTAGGTGGGAGATCACTAAACTAGCACGCTCGAGCCTGTCATACTTGTTATTCAGTGAATAACTTTATTTTAAATCAGTAACAGACTTTATTTGAGGAAATACACCTACTTCTAGCTCATGTTTCTCAACTATTATTTAAATACATTTCATTCATGCTTATGCACTTTTTTTATAGCTTGACCATGTCCTCAGATAACAAACTTTTGACGACTGATTGACACCTTCACTCTGAATGACCTTCTGTTTCCCGCTCGTTGTCTAGGATTAATTCTCAGCAAGGTGGTAACACCTTAAATGACTTCAGTTTCACCCTAGAATGGAAGACATCTCAGACAGAAAACGACACTAAAAGGTGGATTAAAAAGCTGACCTTTGTTGCCTTTTGTCTGCTAGCTGTTGGAGTTTGATGCATACTGCATGTCAAAAGGAGTTCATGCTCACTGAGATGGGCTGTCACCCATTTGACATTCTCTGAGGTTTTTCACCAATGTTTAGAAAGTCTATTGCGGTTATGGGATTTAAAAATACTTGAATAATCCAAGAGATGAGTAAGACCCTAATAACAGCGTGATTATGAAACTACGTCCCAAAACTCTGTGTTAAAATAGGTATTAATAACTGAGCCCTCCTGGTGGGTAGGCCCACTTAAACCCAGTAGGAGTTAAGATATGAGAAGAGTAATCTTTAGACCTGAGAAAATTTAAAATACAACAAAGATAAAGACTTTCTGGTGAATCCTACAATAGCCAAAATTCCCTGGAAAACAGATGCATATTATATACATGAAATACAAAGATGTAAGGTGAATCTTTGGAGAAAGGAAAGAAAGAATGTGGGCTCTAGACTGCAGATCAGTAAGAAAATACTCGAATATTCAAGAGTAAGGAAATAAGAAAAAACATTACTCTGCAAGAAAACACATTTGATTAATTTTAAAGTGTCTATGAATTCTGTAAGACTGTGATTCTGACTACAGAAGAACTTTTAAATCTTTGTAGAAATCAAGTGATTTAATAAGCAGACATTGTGTCCTGAGGTGTAGCACTGTGTTAACAAGGTAATACAAATTCTTGACCCAGCCTTGCTTACACCTGTCAAATGAGCAAAGTGAGTTTGCGTATGCTTGCATTCTTCTGTACGTAAATACATTTGACCACTTTGCACCCTGTCCTGATTCTTTCAAGTACAAATATATCTAATATTTAAGGTTAGAGGAAACACATTGATGATGATGTCAGGCTTTGGCTTAAGATACTTCCATATACATATGTAAATAGTATGCATTCATTGCATATATTGTTGCATGCATCTGAGAAAACTGTTTGATTCAGTATTAATTAGAAAACCCATATGTTTTAAATGTTTTATGATTTTAAAAAAGAATGGTTGCTATAGATTTAAAAAGAAAGAAAAAGAATTCTGAATATATCCTACATTAAAGGTATTTGGTGATACAATTAACAAAGGGTAAAGAGTAAGACGCCTAGAGTGAGGCGAGTACCTTGTAAGACTAATAGAATAACTAGAGTCACACAGTAATTTCCCAAAAGACCTAAGCGATTAAAGTAGTGCTTCAAGCAAAATTTAAAATCTAAACCTATAATTTAAAAATCTGTAGTTCTGCTGGAGTTCCTGTATTTCACAGGTTTCTAGTTTCCTTTGTTTATATCAACAGTAAGCATCACAAGAGAGCTCCTTTTGGATAAACGTGAAAATACTTTGGTCCTGGTGAGCCTGAAGAGGGTGACACATACATCATGCCTGCACATTTAGAAGTTAAATGTTCCTGTAATTATTTTGACTGAATGGATTTGGTGTGGTAGACTTCCTTTATCAATAGCCTACATATTTCTAAAGAGTATGCTCCACAGAAAGTGGAAAGGTGGTCACCTATTTCTTTTCAGTCATGCAGACACTGCCATTTATTCTCAGAGCCTGTCTACTCCTAACCTCATCATTAAATATCAATCCACTTACTTAATAACTGCCTATTTCCAAGCGGGTTTTGTGTGTAAAACTTAATTCTATATACAGAAGATGAAAAAATATCCAATCAGGCCTCCAGAACTGGATCCTTCACAGAAAGAATGTGTAAACAGCTGAGGAGAGAGAGAAAGACATTTGATATCTCTCCAAGAGTCAGATGCTTAATTCCTGGTCAGATTTCAGGGGCTGGAACTTCTTCCTGGATTTAGTGCTTAAGTCATATTGGGTATACATAACTGCTCTTCACTTTCTTCTGCTTCAGAAAGAATGGAGCCTTGCTCTCCTACGTACTGGAGAAGCATTTTAACTATTGAAAAGGAAACAAAAAGGTGGGAACAAGTGAATAAGATAATTTCCAACCTTTGGGTGCTAAGGGGAGAAGAAACTTCTACTTTTCTTTGAGTTAGAGCTAATGGTTGTTCTGGGCACTGGGTCTCAAGTGGAACACCTCCGAGTGACTTACATATATGTGGAGATTTGAAGGAAAATTTCTGTCATCCATCCTTCCCCAGTTCTTAGCTTTGGATGGCACCTCAACAAGAATGTTGGCTGTTGGCAGATCCCAACAACTGTCCTGCTGGTCCTGTATGTCATTCTGAAGTATGATGGATATGTCCCCATACGTTTTATAACAGGACTCTAAACTTTAATATCAGATTTTGGATTCTAGCCTGGGGAAAATAAAACTGCAAAATTCCCTCTAACATCAATGGGAACCAAATATGTAGGTAGAGTGGAAAATCTCACCTAATATTTGCATTCAACAAAGTGAAGTTTGTGATGCAAGCTTGTGATGCTTGAAGCTTGTGATTATTCCACACTACACCCCACTGGTGCCACCCCACCATATATATATAAAATATATACTATAATATTGTCTGGTTTATCTATATATAATGGAATGGTGAACTGCTACTACTCTGGAAAGTTCTTTCCTATTTGGAAATGCATGATTTAACTAAAAGTTTGGGGGAGGGTACATAGGTTTTTTTAAAGTAACAAACCTGTATAGAATCTTAGGTTTGATCTGGATATGAAAAAAATAGTGGCAAAACAATATAAACATTTAGAGGCACAGGACCATTAAATTACCTTTCTGGATAGGCGCAGATTTTCTTTAAGAAAACATTCTGATGGGGTTTTGTGGTCAGAAGAGGGAGCTCTTGAACTATGGCACAGTGTTTCTAATGGTCACATTCTAGAGAGTATGCCTTTATTCCTTGCATTATTAAAATTAAATTCTCAAATGCTTAAAATACTTTAAAGTAGCCCACTCAGTCAAAACAGTGTATCCAAGATGTTAATGGTGCCTTTTAACTACATATAAACATGTAAGAAGAAGGGGCAAGAATAGCAAAACCTGAGATCAAAAATTAAAGCAGAAATAGCTTGTATCTGCTATTAAATAAAAATCACATACATGTATACAATCTGAGAGAAAGTATTCACCCATTTAATTAAAAGCTTCTCTAAGACATTGCTAAGAAAGTTTATTTTTTGTACATAATATTAATAATAATTATTATAATTATATATTATATATAATATATAATTATATATTATTATAACCCCAAAGCTTATCACAGAGTGTCTGTATGTTATTTATTTAAAATCAATCAATCAATCAATCAATCAATAAATAAATATTGGTCACCTATTTAGATCCAGACAAAAATTATCAACATAAATACATCCATAACAAAACCTGGGTCTGATAGTCTAGTGTCATTGCTCAGGAAGATTTTTAAAGCCATGGATACAACTTAGGCTAATGCTACTGACATATATAGGTCACTCAAGATAGGATTTATTTTACCTTCCCCAGCCATCTAGAAGTTAGGTGTCTAGTTGTTGAAGCCCCCCTGTTGGCAGTGTAATGAGATCAGTGCTATTAACAAAGGAATGATTTACCCATCCTGACGCAGGTCTCCAGGATATGAAAAATCCTTTTTGTGAAATTAAATATTTTAATTCTTTAGGCAGCTAACTCTAAATACTTCAGTAGACTGGTAGATCTGGCTGAATACAATGCCTTTTTGTTATCGATTAGACAGGAACTCATCCTTAGGTTATCTAGACCATCTACACAGGGCTGTATTTCATCATAAAACCTATGAGAGATCCATGATCTTCTGGCAGATGGAGACAAGCCTCAGGTCTAGGGCATATCAAACAACATCAAATGCTTCTGTTACTGAATTGTACACCTGAATTTGGTTATCTATCTGAATCAGGAACAAAATATCAACATAAAGAAATGTCAAGCTTTAAAATGGCAGTCTGCATTTATCAACATTTAAATCCAGAAAAAATCTCTGTCATGGAACATTTTTGACCCTTATCTATCAGTCCACTTACTGAAGAAATCATCAGATGAAATCTTTCAAAGAAGCAGAGTAATTTAGTACAGCAACAATGAAAGCTAATCCATAAAAGGCTGCACCAGCAATAAAGTTCCCAGCAGGTCAAGGGAATGATTATTCTCCTCTGTTTGGCACCTGTGAGATCCCATGTAGATTATCAGGTTCAGCTTTTGGTCCCATAGTGCCAGAAAGATGTTGGCACATTGGTGCAAGTTCAGAGGAGGGTCACTGGTATAATTAGGAGGTGACACACACAACATACAAGAAGATATTCAAAGCTTAACTGGGCAGGATTCTGGGCCATCTGATCTACTTCTGAAGTCTGCCCTTGCTTTGAGCAAGGAATGGAAGTATGGGACCTCCGCAGATGCCTTCCAATCTAAATTATTTTATGTTTTTATGATTTTAGATATCGCTGGAGGGTTGATTCTGAACCTGTCAGGATACTCGTAGTGCATCTAAATGTCTGCATGGTTTCTCTGATTTTTGCTAGTAGAAACAGGAGAAATAAGGGTTGGAAGGATATCTGCCCTGTATTTCTAAGTACTTTCAGTTGAGAACACGCCAGATGGAAATGTTTTCTTATTTGTAAGTGCATGAGCACAGCAGGGAAGGAGAGGGCTCACTATAACAGCTAGCTGATTTTCCAGGCAGTTCAAGTCACCATGCTGTACTTCTGTAAGATCTATTTGCATTATAGCTCTTCTTGTGCCAGTGCCAGGACCAGAACCAGACACACTAATCTCTTTTCAAAGACGTCAGTAAAAGATCTAATTTATTTGTAGGTGTGAACTTGACATATCTTTTCTTGGAACAGAATTAATATAAGGGAGATTTCCCAAAGGAAGAAAAATGTTATAAGGTTATATATCAAAGGAGTCTTTTAAGTTCAACAAGAAATGCACTTGAGCAGGAAAACGAGCGGTCAAGTAGGGCCATAATGTATGGCCAGTCTCCTGAACTATCATGTCATCTATGTCACATATTATGGCTTAAAATATAGCAATATATATATAACTTTAATATGAATGGTAAAGGAATGAACTTCAAAAGGAAAACCTTTAATGCAGTTAAGAAAGATATTCAAATAAATAGTCCATCTAATGACAAAATGTGGATAGATTTATATGGAAAAATTAGAACATATACCTTAGGTTACCTGAAAGAAAACCCTCAATGGGTTTGCTATCTTAGTATCTGAAAGCTTTTGTTCCTGGAGCTATCAAACTTTGCACCAGATGGCCCTCTGCTGTTCATATGTGCTAAAATGACATTTATTTCATTCATTAAGATATGACATCACTGGCTAATTTACAAGCCCTGCTTACTGGTAGAACATATTTTTAGCAATTAAAGCAATCTCGGAAAAGCAAAGAGGCAAGTTAGCAAATCTCATCAGCAAAGTCTCCAGTGACCATGAAGCACAGTGTGAGAACCACTATACTAAACTGCATTAACATTTTTTCTGACCTTTTTGTTTATACTGTAATGCTCTTTTATCTAGCATCCTCTTGATGTTAGAAGGATGAATTACTTCTTGCATTTATCAAATAAAAATTCTCTCTTGCACAGGTCTACTAGTCCCTTCAAAAGTTCAAGAATGCCTTTTAATATACTCTATCAAGTTTTGTGTCAAGGTCAAATTGCTATGATTTTATTCTTCAGGAGTTACATTCTGACAGATACATATTTTAAAAACATAAAAAAAAAAAGAAATAAAAATAATTCCTGTTATATATCTACAGTATCTGAAGAAATTGTTCTAAAAAGGACTGTGTTTATTCTCTTTCTGATTTATTTACCACAAAAAAGCTTTACCAAAAGCAGTTCATTTTCATATATACTCCTCCAAAACACATTCTCTCTCTCATATATAATCTTCATTATGTGTCACAGATGTGGAATGTAACAGGTGAACAAGAAAAATATTATGCTGAAGTGACCTCCTATATGGCACTATCAGTATGTAATTAGTGATGAAACACTGATAAGTCATTGTGAACAATCATGAAAGAAGTGGAACACTTCAAAAAATTCTTCTGGTTTTATAATTGGCTATTTGTGCACAGCAGTAGAGATGACTGATAAAATTCACCCACCAAGTTGGATAAAATAAGCTCTGTAAAACTGAGAGGTGGTCATCTGGCAAACCACAATTACATCTACATATAAAATACAAGTTTCACAAGCTTCACAATTATTTTTTATTAGTTTAGTATGCTTAAGTAAGCCAAAAGACTTAAGAAGTTTATTCATATTTTTCTTTTGTGTTCACAGGACTTAATGAAATCTACAATCCACTTAGGTTAACTTAGAATAAATATCAATGAAAAATCACAATGAGTTTCTAGAAGAAATTAAACAAATGGATTGAATTTTCAGACCTTTTGTTTGTCTGTTCATGCCTTATGTGTCCTAGTAGAATACACGGTTGACTGGAAAGTTTTTTCTTAAAATTTGACTGGGCTAAAGATTTCCTGTAATGCAATTATTTCTAAATCAGTATTTAGCCATAGAAGAACATGATGAATTCTTCCATAGAGTTCGTCTCAGTGGCCAGTCCGGCCCAAAGCACAACAAGATTAAATGTTCAAATTAATTTTATAATTTTAAAATTGTATTAAAATTTAAAATTATACAGTAAATAATTATGTACTGTATTAATTAATTTTTAAAAATCCAGAGACTATTATACATCCATCACAGAAATTTTTCGTAAAATGAAAATTAACTTACATAGCATGAATTTTTAATGATTTTGAACAAGTAGGATATTTATATCCAGAGGGGGAGGGGAGAACTATATCCAGAAATTATATGTATATAAATGAAAGATGACAAAACCGAGTTTTAAACTGCTTTACACATTCCATATGTAGCCTAAGAGACAGTTATTAGTGTTTCAACATTTTGACATTTAAGCGTTTCATAATCAAGAGAGCTTTATAATAAACTCTGTTCATATCAATTTCCAAAGAAAAATAGTATACTCACTCATATTCAGATAAGGTTGTATTCTCAGTCACTTCCTTATTTCCTTCTACTCAACAAGGCTGTTTCCTTCTTTGTGTGTAATTGAAATGACAAAGAACCCTTAACCTAATCATAGTCACAGAATAAGAGATCTTGCCATGCTTAGTTAATCACAATTTTATAGCAAGCATAATAAAAAAGAACTAGACTGAAAGATCTAAAGGAAAATTATCTTTCTTTTTGACTAACTCATTGAAGTATTGTCAAGAACACTGTTCATTCCCTGTGTGTGGGATCCTCCTGACAGATATGTCCCATCCCATATGAATTGAGGAATTTTTCCATGGCATACGTGCTGTTCTAGCAGTTGGATTATACATCTATGCAGCAGAAGATGTTCCAAAGAAAAATGTGGGGTTTATATCAGACTCTGGGCATTTTTATACCAAGCAGCAGTTACTGGAGGATTTTTCTCCCAACAAAGATAGGATTTAGCATGATCATCAGTGATGTTACAGAGCAACCCCTGATTTTTCATCCTTTGCTTACTGAAAACTAAGTAATTAGCACACACTTATCTTTGTGTAACAGAGGTCACTGTACTTTAATGTAGGGGAAAACAAAATGCATCGAACCTAAGTTTAATAGTTACTGTATACAGTATTCCAATGCATTCCAAAATGTTTTTTGGGAAGTTTCTTTGTGTGATTATAACAGTGTACTTTTGTCAGTGTGAGGAAAGCACTGTGAGCTATTACTCTAATTTTTCTGATTTCTGTAAATTATAAATAATTTTTAAAAAGGCATTTCTATTTATGACAAGTTATGTTATATAACACAGATGTTTTGGTGTCAGAATATCTAAAGATATTCAAAAGACATGGAGTTAAGGATTGCAGCATGCAAGAAAATGAAGCAGTATAATTAACTGCTGTGAATTTTATATTTTCCTATCTTAAATACCTCAAAACCAGGGCAAAAGAAAGTTAGATGTGTATACATTAAAGTGTGGTATAAGACTTCTTATGTTGGGGGCCCCAGAGATGGATGCAGTACCCCAGGTGGGGCCTCACCAGAGCCGAGTAGATGGGCAGAATCACCTCCCTTGACCTGCTGGCCACAGTTCTTTTAATGCAGCTCTGGATGCAGTTGGCTTTCTGGGTTGTGAGTGCATGTTGTCAGCTCACGTTGAAAACGTAGTTTGAAGTGGCAATGAATAAAGTATTAAAAATTAGAAATTAATCATTTTTTTCCAGTGAAAAAAAACCCAAACAAACCTACAAAAATCAGAACAAAATAGTTCAGAAATACCATTACAAAACCATCATGTAAGCATAAAATATTTTTATTTAAAAAATAAATTTTAAATTCTCTAATAACAAAATAAAGAATGCAAATGCCAATGAAAAATGTGCCTGAATGTTACTTTGAATGTTTATATGGTTTTTGGTAATACAGTTTTCTTTTTAGACTAATGTTACACAACCACTGTTCTACTAACTTTAAAGTTATTCCTCTTGACACTGCCTGTTGTGAAGGGGAAGAACGGGTTGCATGTACTTCATATGTCAAGTGATCATCCTTTAGTATGCATGATTTCAGAATTATTCATGAGTACACAAAAATATTTAAAAGGAAAACTTCTTTTACAATTTAAGTTGGGCTTTACTGAAGTCCTATTCTTAGGTAAGATGATTAAACTAATTAATGTGTGTGCTAATTATCTGGTCCATTATTCTTCAGAAATTGTAGGACGAATAAATAAAATATTCATAACATATACAAGGTAAGACAGCCTTGAAAAGTAGGAGACCAGAAAGTAATAACAACATAATAAAAGCACCTTTCTTTAGCTAGTAGAGTATTCCCCAGGGTAATACTCTTGGAAGGAAATTTGAATAATGATAAAACCAGTCTTGCAGCAAGATTTTATGTTTAATGGTTGATATTAGTCATTTAGACGTTTTACTTAATCCTGCAAATAGTTTGCTTCTTGATCTACCCTGGCAGTCAAACTCATATTTTGTTTGGGGGAAGGGGGGGCAGGGAACACTAAAAAATTGTCAGAACTAAGAGCAAAAACTGCTTAATACAGTAAGGTTATACACAGTTATAAGACTGACTGAACTGGAATTTTGAGCAGCTTTAGGTGTCTTCTACTAGGGACATCCAAATACTTTAAGATAGCATGGAACCATAAAACCAGTTTTACCCCTTTGATGTGATGTTATTTGCCTTGCATTAAACATCCATTCTATTGTTTGGAAAGGCATTTTAGTAACCAAAGTCAGCAATCATGGTAATAACATGGTAAAAATTTATTTTTTTTAGTTCGTAAGAATGCAGTCCCTCTAACTTTGTGTTTTGGGTTGTAACATCAAATATTAGCAAGTATTTGTGGACTAACCAGGTGAAGTGAGACCAGGAGCAAGACTGAAAAGGCTATGGCAGAGTACAGGGAGAAGACAAGTAGAAGAAAACAGGACTGGAGCAGGGAATGGACAAAAGGTAGACAAACAGTGCATAGTATGAGTGAAGTGAATGGACATTACTAAACTCATGGGAAGGTAGAGAAAAGGATACTTTAGTAATGAATCATAGAACATTTTGTGTTAGACGGGACTTTAAAGATCATCTAGTTCCAACCCCCTGCCATGGGCAGGGACACCTCCCACTAGACCAGGTTGCTCAAAGGCCCATCCAACCTGGCCTTGAACACCTCCAGGGATGGGGCAACCACAGCTTCTCTGGGCAATGAATTAGAAATAGATTAAGAAAACTTCAGAGGAATTCTGAAGGTCAAAGAGAAAAACTTGTATTATGACAAATCTGAGGATAATTATAAAGAAAATTAGAAAAGAAAAGTCTTTGTTGGGATTGCTTTCTTGGTGGCTTGTAAAAAAAAAAAGATATGGGTATTTAACAAGATTTGGACTTAAACATCAAGCATGTGAGTGTGGTGAGATGGAAGGAGACAGGAAAGGCAGCTTCCTGGCCTTTAAATCTCTTTCCCACTTTTGACTTTGGTGAATAGATTCCTGTGGTGTTGAGCAGGTGGAAGAGGGCATAGCCATAGAACCATAAAATCATAGAATCGTTAAGGTTGGAAGGGACCTTTAAGACCATCGAGTCCAACCATTACCCTAACCTGACAAAACCACTTCTAAACCATATCCCCAAGTACCACATCTACCCTTTTTTTAAAAACCTCTAGGGATGGCGAATCCACTCCCTCCCTGGGCAGTCTATTCCAATGCTAGATAGCACTTTCAGTGAAATTTTTTTTCCTAATATCCAATCTAAACCTCCCATGGCTTAACTTGAACCCATTTCCAGAAAACAGTATTTCAGGTCTCCCATAACAATTTTTGGTAGACATGCGGAACCCACTTTAGGAAGAGCTTCCTTTGGAGTATTTAATACCAAACTTGATCTCAACAAAGGTGAGATCCACAGTCTGGAGCCTGCTTTAGATTTTGCCTTGGTCAGTCAGACCTTTTCAGTCTTTTCTCAAGTCCACTGCCTGCATAATTTTTATTTTTCACAGGGACAGAGAAGATTTATTATTTTGTCAGTTGTTTTTCTAATGTATAAATTCCTTTTCATATAACGAGGTTAGGATGGTATAATGGCCGTTGAACGTAAGGTGAGTGAGTTTTGCATCACCAGTGGCATTAATCAAGGGAATTTGCTTTGTACTGCTGCATATTTTTTCTTATATAATGATGTTATTCATACTAAAACTAGTTAAACTGGTATTTCTATGGCACTCCTTTCAAACCAGACAGTCGTAACTTTGGAAAAGATTTGAAGTTTAAATAATTTGTTCTTAACTCAGTTATGTATACTGCCCCTATTTCAAGTTGGTTTTATTAGATTAGAAGTTCACAAAAGTAAAATATTTCCAGGGCACCTTTTCATAACTGTCTTTATATGCTACTGAGCAGAGATTTATGGGTAGAATCATTGAAATTTAGTAACAAGTACTAATTACTTTAATTATAAAGGTAATTGTTCTTTTCAGCATTCTCCTGAGTAGTAGTAAGTCTCCTGCTTGTCTGAATACTATAAAACTGCTTCAAGCTGTTCTCCATTTGTTACAGACATTATTGAGTCTTGTCTGGGAATTGTTGCAAGCACTGTGCACAAAACCTGGAGTACAACAGGAAATTATATCAATTCTTGTTAGTCAAATAAACTGACCTCTTCACCAAAACGGACGTAACACCTTCATTGGAACAATGCAGGAAATTCCAATGACATAAATATAATTTTTCAGGTGATATGTAAGTTAGTACTGAATCTTTACAGACACTTTTTACTGTAATAATATGTATCTTCTGGCTAGACTGAGAATATCCTTGTACCACCTGTACCACAGGTACATAGACTGTTTAGTAGGTAGAGGGTATACTTACAAGTAAAATATTCCTTTTTATACTTTCCCATTTCTTCCATTTTTTTTTTTGTGTTCATAAGAATATTTTAATCATGAACTAGTCTGAAACATTTCAAGGAACTCTAAGAAAGGGGCAGTATAATCCCACACTTTAACTACCCTGTTCCCCCAAATACTAACCCATTTCTCTCTTATTCCCTCTGCCTACCTTCTCATCCTCAATAAAGGTGTAACTTTTTTATAGCAAAGCTCACCACAATGGTTGTTTTGAGGGAAAATAAGAGTTTGGAAAAAGAAATAATTGTTCAAGTGAAAGAAAATCAAGTTTTTGGATCCCAATTTTATTTGTCAGCTAAAGCTCTAACTGCTCGATTTTTATGATGTTTAGTTAAGTATGTTCAGAAGCAGGAATTCAGTGATTTGGGGAATGCTATTGATAGAAGTTTAGGCATAGAATTTCTATAGGGCTACACATCAGTCAAAAGCTCAGACTAGAAAATCAAATTGCTGCACTTGGCTACGCTGTAGACCATATGTGAGATAACCAAGGATCCTTCTATGAATCTGCTCTTCAATTAGCTCTTCTTGAGCCAGATGAGTAAAATAGATCTATTTAGTCATGGAAGGTTTGAAATATTCCCATTGAGTAGGTGGCACCTACAGTACGTTAACTCACAATTTTTTAATTAAAAAGTTATTCCATTTAAAGTATTTTCTGAAGACCCTCACACCTCTTCAAAGCACAGCCTTTGAAAGGGTGTTCCCAGTTACAGGTTTAAATTCACATACACTGGGACTTACACAGTGTTTTCATAATTTGTCAGCAATAATGTCAAAACATTTACTCTTTAAATGTATGGAGTTTTGCATAAGTATTGTTTTTTAATAATTTGGAATAAATTTTTGCTTTTAAATACAGTTCTCTGGCCATGTATTTTCTTAATTCATCACTGATATTTCAATACTGCATATGCATTTTTGTTTGAATTATAACATTATGCTTGTTAAAATACTTCAATATGAAATTACACTAAATATAGACCAGGACTGCAAAAGGAAATAAAAAGTATGTGCAAGACTAAGTTAAACAGAAAGATTTGAACGCATTAGCTCATAAGTAGAAAGAAGTATTTTCTTAAGGTTAAGTGTCTCTTGTCATATGCTAATTAATCGTTCTAAATCCTAGAATTCACCTTGGGGACAGTTTGGGGACAGGCAAGAAGATATTGAGAAGACAGGGCAGAGAGAGCCAATGTACTCAAATAGCTAAACTTCAAATGTAGTGGGCAGCAAGAGGCAAAGATCCTTCTTGATAATGTACATTTGCATGTGACTGAGGAGACAGCAGGCCAAAGCAATAAAATTGTCTTTATCACAACTTCAAAAAATTTTAAATTCCCTGGCAAGTGGGGAAAAGTCTTATTTGTTAGTTTTTTGGGTTTGGTTTTGTTTTTTAATTGGGACATAAATAATGGCATAGGTGGTATGTTCTAGCACGTGTTACAGGTATGTCTCAGTGTTGGTACTCAATCTTGTCTATGTTTAATAATGCTGTCAATTTTTCTCTCATGGGGCAGTGTAGTTCAGACATAAACTTAGCCTTCCAGTATCTAGTTCAAATAATCTAATCTGAGGATATTTGACATGGTGTATAGCTATGTATATAGTTATGTATATGTGTGTGTGTATACGCGTATATAACTATAGTTTATTGTATATATAAATACATATATAGTTATAAACTTATAAAGTATATAACTTATCTTTTTTCTATACGAAAAGGAGTTTGGGACTCCCTTGAACACCGATAACACTGGTCTGAAACTACTCACGCCAGTAATCCCATTTTTGTTAAAATTAGTAACATCATAAATGTATCTTGTTTAAGTGACTACAGAAGTGAACTGACACAAAATGTGAGCTAAGTAGCACAATGACCTTGAAGTGACTGATTTGGAGCTGCAACAAAAAACCCAATCCAACCAAAAAACNNNCAAAAAAAAACAAACAAACAATAAAACAACAGTCTAAAAAGAGTTTCTGCAGTCTCATCTGATAGCTGAAAAAGTATTCTTACATATCTGGTCCAAAAAAAGTTGACTTTTCAGTATTTAGTTAACTGAAAGCTGCCTGTTTCAAAAGGTTGGAACATCCTTAGAGTAGTAATTACATGGTTTCCCTGACAAGGGCTACTGGAAAAATGGTAATCAGAACAAAATGTTTAAAGTAGAAAGATGTGTTTTAACTTTTATTAAGCAAAGGGAAAATGTTTTATTTGTCTGTAATGTCAAGGAGTAGATATTTACTGAGTCAGCCTGTTAATTAACTATGTTTACCAAGAGATCATGTATGCAGCTGAAGAAATGACCAGCTATAATTGGTCCCTACCTCAGGGGAGCCAGGGACGATTCTTGTTAGACTGGAATGACACAAATCTGGATCCTGACCAGCTGGAGCAGACTTTGCTCTTCCAATATGTCCATATTTCCCTGCTGAGAAGCCTTCTGCCAGAACAGGCCCCTGTCAAAGTTCTAATTGTGGCTTGTCCATCACCATCATGAATCAGCATTTTATTTTGTAACAGGTTTGTAATGAGAATTAGTTATTTAGCTGCTTCCATCTTTAATGAAGAATGATATGCATAATCATTTAAAATCAAATTGGATTCTGATTAGTTTGCTTAGGGAGCTTCAAAACAAAAAAATCTGTGTTTCTTATAATATTTTCTCTCTTGCTTATGTTACATACATACCTTAAAGAGAAACTTCAAGCCAGATTCTGAAAGGGATAGACTGTGCATTTGTTACACATAAAATCTGTTTATGTCAATAAAAAAGTGTTATTAAAATATCAAGAGAGAAAAATTACATAATAGCCAATAAAAACATAAATTGAATGTTATTTTTCACAAAAAAATATACAGTTTGTAACCGCTTAAAGGTGTGCACCGTTCAAATTACCATTTCCTATTTGGAAATTTGTTTGCTAGAAGTTATTCTTATTTCCAGGTGCCCCTATATCTGTGGCTAGATTAATGCAATTAATTTATCATCAGTTTCTCTTCTGATTGTGCTACACAAAATGAAAGCTATAACATAATTTCTTACTGTCTTTCACTTTAATGAGAAAATTATGTAAAGTCTTAAACTTCCACACAGAGAGCTAATGAGCATTCAGACATCCTTTATTAGGCACCAGGAAGCTCTAATTAACTTTTGTGATTTTTTTTTTTTACAGAACTTAATTTCTCTTCCCAAATTAGAAATAATTTTGTTGTTGTTACTTTCCTTCCTTTAAAATTGCTTAGATGTGATTGATATTGCAGTTCTCAATGCTGTAGATGGTATTTTGACTTCTATCTTCTTTCATTTATTCTCCTTCAGTTTGTGCCTGTTCCTTTAAACACTGAGGGGTTTTGTTTTGTTTTGTTGTCCTGGTTTAGTCAGAACTGGGCATCAGCCATTGGTTGAACAACAGCTACTCCCCCCTACCCCTCTTCAAAAAGAGAGGCAGAGGAGGGAAAAAGACTTAGGAGTTTAGAAGGAACTAAGGCTATCAATTTCAGTAGTTACAAGAGGCCCAGCTAAAGAAAAAATTGGTCCTGTTTTACCTCAAACCAGGACATTTGTTTTCCCCGGAATGTTTATTTTCTTTAATTCTGTAGATGGTTGAAATAAACTGCCTGATCAAGAGGTCCTGTCTCTGTAATATTTATGGTAATGGATAAAGGGAAAGAGTTTAATGAGATATTTTCCTTTTGTTGTGCTGCTTCACTGCTAGGACACAGCATCAAATTCTATTATGTACTGCATGTCAGCTGAAAGCTCCAGATCTTAATAGTCCCTCAAATGCATTCCTAATGTCACAGGGGAATCGTGGGTGGTATGGCTGCAAGAACTGTGATATTTAATCTAACATTTATTTACTAAGTAGGGTGGGTAGAGAGTGCAGAATGATTTCTAGTTTAAGATTTCCTCTAACAGATACTCACAGTCTCTCTCTCTCTCTCTCTCTCTCTCTCACACACACACACACACACACACACAAACGTGCCGACACACACTCTTATTGCCTCCCCAGCCCCTCCAGTCCAGGTTGGACCTGCACCATGGATCTAGGGGAACAAGACATGCACTCTAATCACTGAGCGTGACTGAGTCCCAGTCTTGACACATAGCTTTTACACCTTGAGCTTTATCTTCAGGGTGGAATTGAAAGTGCAAGTATGGAGTTTCCACCACAACGGGTTATTGTCTTCACTGTTGGTTTCTGAATTAGACTGTTGGTGCAAGTCTAAGGAGTTACTGATTCCCAGGCCAACTTCTTTATCTAAAGCCAATTAATGGTTGTTATTGGGACTCCTATCACTCTCTGATCTCTGACTCCAAATCTGCAGCAAGGCTGTGAATCAGACGACAGTTACATAACAAATTTCACATGTGCTTCTCTGTTTGCAGGCGGATGCTGGATTAATCTAGTCAGTTCAAGCCGGACAGTTGTAGTTCGAGCTTCACTTGCCTCAGTGGTGTTTTCAGATATGCATCACCCCATGGTACTTAAGTACCACACTCTTTCCTTATTCTGCCTCACGCATCCTTCTAAATTTCCCAGCTTACCTCCATTGTAGTCTATTGGCCTCTACTAGACAAAGGAAAATATTATGTATACATCATCTAGAGCCTAAGTCTGTTCCCGTTCTAAAAAAGCTCCCATATTTAAGATTGGAGAACCCCAGACAGAGACGTATCTTCCACTATACTGTGACTTTTCCAGTCCTCATTATGGTTAGATTTATTTTATTTTCATTTTGACTGGCTTTGTAACCTCTTCTGATTTTCGATTGCAAATATTTGTGAAAGAGAATGTTTATTCACCTGAGTGTTGAGACAAATGCCAAATGTGTAGCTGGGATTCATTTAATTACATACATGCATTTCAGGTGGAAAAATGTACTAAATTACACAGCTGGAACATCAGTTCTTGAATATAGAACACCTAAGAGGGATAGTTAACTAGTGAGCCATAGGGTGTTCATTTTGTGTTTTGTTTTGTTCTTTCACACAAAACACTTGTCAAGTAAAGGCAAACATATTTGAAAACAAGAGCTTCATAACAAATTCTGCCAACAGAAACAGGAACAAATTAAATAATCAAATTGAGAAGGTTTTTTTTCCCAGTTGTACCTAATCCATAATGATACTGATTTCAAGAATAATAAACAAAGATCCAAATTATAGGTCTAAATAAATAAACATTTAGGATGGCACTTTGACTTGTATGGAAAAATCTACCTTTTAATTTCTAGTACATTTCTATGTTTATTTTAGAATAATTTCAGTGGATGAAAAAATCACAGATGTAAACTTATATCTGTGAGTAATATTTCACAAGTTTCAGGAAAACATGAAAAACACAGTAATACAAAAATCAAACAACTTTGTAACTGCCTCCCTCTTTATAATTTTCTTCCTTTAGAAAAATATACACCCGTTTTAAAGAAAGCTTCATTTTTTTGGTAACCTTAAATCTGTCACAGAACAGATTAATTAATTGGAGTCCAAATAAATAGTAATGGTGATAAAAAATAGTTTTGGAATTCATAAATCACAGAATAAGTTTGAAGGGAACCCAAGAGTTGAACCTAGAGTTGAGTCTAGAGTTGAACCTCCTGCTCAAAGCATGGTTGACACTGAATTCAGACCAGGTGCTCAGGACTTTGTGCAACACTTCTACTTCAATGAAGGCCTAGGAAAGACAGAGCTTCAAAAACTGAAGAAATTTCTCAAAATATTAATCTATTTTTCTTAATATATATTTTTCCTAAGAGTTACAGTTGACCAGCATGCCAAATATGTTTCATTTCAAATAAAAATATGTCTATTTTTCCAAGTAGATGTTAAAGACATGTTAGTGACCTCTCCTGTAAAACTCTAGAAAGGGAAATGGAGAGATCATGAAGAATGACCTAATTTCTGAAATTGAGTTGTCATGAGGAATGACCTCTATCTGAAGTGTCAAAAAATGAAGTAAGGATAACATAAATACTTATATATAAATATAAATTATAGAGTAATACAACTGGGAAAACAACTATTCTGTACCCATCTTTCCTGCTGTCATATAGTTTGCTGCTCTTGCATATGTAGTTTCTTTTTTCTCATTTGTATATGTTGTATGTTCACTGTGTTCCCTTTAGTGAGAGATATGTTTCATTATATCACTCCTAAATATCATGATGTGACAAGTGGTTTACCATGCTTTTAGGAAGATGGAGAAATCAAAGAACGTTCACTGGCTGAAAACAAATGTTTTACTTAAAGTAAACATTTTATGATACAGTAAAGATTTTGCTTGTTTTTTTTTTTTTATATTAAAGTGTACATTAAATCTTAAGACAAATCCTGTAGTTTGTTTGTGCAGGGTAAGGTAAATACCTTCTGCTCTGCACTAAAGAGCCAGCATCCCACTGTTCTCATCTGTATCTGTTAAAAGAACAGGTGCAAGACATTAGTGTACCAATAAGGCTCCCATGATACCTTCAGTTTAAATGTATGATTTGATAGAAGCTTTCCTGAGTTGCAAAGAGCTTTCTTGTCAAATATATTTTGGCAGGGAGCTAGCATCCTGTCATGTAGCTGTGTCACATCTTATTATACTGTACAATGTAATATTTTAGAAAAACATGCTCACATGAAATCTTACCTTCCTTCTGAAACTAGGTAATGCTAAAAGCCAAATCCCAGTGTTGGGCCTTGAGCACACCATGTCCCCCAAGTGCTTGCTTGTCTGTGCTCAAGGCTGCTTGATACAGTGCAGCTGTGCAACCTCAATCAGGTGATTGAGAAGGGCTAGATGAGAAGGAGCTGCAGCAAACATGTCTGGCACCTTTGCAGCCTCAGGTGGGAGTAGCATTTCCATTCAGCACTCATTCTGGGTCATGGCTGGAACTAGATTGCAGCTGTGCTTTCATGGCCCTGCCCTGGCCCACAGACTTCCCACATGGCCTCAGAGCTGGCTGGTCACTGAGGACGTGGCTGACCATCAGGCACCCTGGTTGCTCTCCCTGTCCCAGACTTTCTCCCCTGGTTGAATACTGTGGGACAGTGTCCCTCGGTGTGCTTCTGCTCTGCTGGTCTCCCTCATCCTTGGCTCCTGGCGTCCTCCCTGATCTCACTGTTCCCTGACATCTAAGATCATGTTCTGTCTTTAAAATTGGGGGGGAAAAAAAAGTTCCAACATTTTTGAACCGTGATCTAATATGAAAATTGAAGATTAGAACTTATAAATAACATAATGACTTTACACTTCCATGAGACAAAACTCTCTAGTAATAATTTCATTTTTAACTTATGGGAAAAGTAGTTTTATAATTAGAAAACACTGATGCAGAACCATTCAACTAATATCCCAAAATAATTTTATCTTGCTACATTAAGTAAGCCAAGTTTGCCCACTGAATAATGAAGAACAAAGATGACTGAAAATGATGTGCTGATTCTTAGTCTTATAGAGACATATTTTTAAAATTTACTTAAATTTGTCCAGTAGTTATAAAAGTATATGTGATACTAAGGAGATATGTAAAGCAAAAGTGCCAGTAATACTTGCATTCTGTATCTCTGAAAAATGTCAGGTTATGTATCAGAAGTTAACCCGTTATATTAATAGTTGAGGAGTGCATTAAACAACAGACAGTAAAGTCAGATTTACTTTTGAAATTGTCTTCTTGAGAAGGAATTTAGGAATTGATAATGCACCAACCGTTGTCTTTAGATTCTGAGTGCTGATTGTTTCATTGTTCATAAAAACTTCTGGAAGTTCCTGAGTTAAGGAAGTAGGGGAAGAAAAATGGGAACAAACAAAGCACGTTAGGCAGACAGTAGAAAACCTGGTATTTTAAAACATTAATAAGATAGTTGAAGGAATTAGGTTTGTCAAATTAGTATTGATTCCTGGAAAAAAATGGAGCTCTGATACTGAACTTGTTAATAAAAAAAATAAAAATTAAGCACTGGAAGCATATCTGGTGACAATCAATAGGATTTATAATAAATAGATCTTGTTACCCTAATCTAGTGTCATTTTTCATTGCATTAACAATACCATTAATAAAAATAATTATGCTGGTATACTAAACTTCTGTAAAGCACCGGAAAGATTTTCACACAACAATATTACTTAAAAAAAAAAGGAAGACCATGAAATCAATACAGTACACACTATGTAAATTAAAATACTAAATAGAATAGATCAGATCCTGAAGAATTCTGCTGGAAAATAAACATTCAGTGTATTTTTTTCTGTACAGTCACTTTCTGAGATCTAGCTAAAGAATTATTTTTAATTTATGTTTTCAAGAAAACATTGGGGTTTTGGATGATACGAACACTGAGTGGATGATTTATAGTGAAAACATCTTGCCAATCCATAACACAGTTTTGTAAACTGGAACATATATCAGTATAGAACATGTAACTACAATCTTCTAAGAACAAAGTATGTAAGACTTATAAGATGTTGGATACTACTTTGAGAACTGACTCAGATCTCACAAGTACAGTACTAAATTGCAAATCAGTGGAGCACCAGTGAAATCAAAGGCAATATGACCGTATTGACCTGATGAGGTTACCCAATTAACATTGCTTTGGAATTCTTACTAACATCATTTTGAACAATGTGAATTTGAACTTTTTTATTGTTTCAGTTTCTGACTTAAGGGATAGAGCACTGGGAGCTGAAAACATACCTCTGAAAACATCACTTCTGAAAGAAAGCTGTTTTTTTTCTCTCTTTACAGTCCTTTCCTTAGGCAGTCCATGTCAACACAGCACTTCATATTATGTATCATCACGTATTTCACACTGAGTTTCATTGTGTTCCACAGATAAACAAGACATAGGCCAATAGAAGGGGTTTCTTTAAGTATATAGGAGGCAAAAGGAAAATTAGGGAAAATGTAGGCCTGCTGTTGAACGAGCCGGGTGCTGTAGTTACAGATGATGCAGAGAAGGTGGAGTTGCTGAATGCCTTCTTTGCTTCTGTCTTCACTGGTCAGGGCAGCCCTCGGGAGTCCCAGACTTTGTGGGTAACAGAGAAAGTCTGGAGGAAGGAAGACTTTCCCTTGGTTGAAGAGGAACAAGTTAGAGAGCAATTAGGTAAACTGGATACCCACAAGTCCATGGGGCCTGACAGGATGCAGCCACAAGTGCTGAGGGAGCTGGGGGAAGTCATTGCTGGGCTGCTCTGCATCATCTTTGAAAGGTCCTGGAAAACAGGCGAGGTACCTGAGGACCGGAGGGAAGCCA
The DNA here is from genome assembly GCA_013398815.1 of Ibidorhyncha struthersii. Taxonomy (NCBI): domain Eukaryota; kingdom Metazoa; phylum Chordata; class Aves; order Charadriiformes; family Charadriidae; genus Ibidorhyncha; species Ibidorhyncha struthersii. Next base: position 48,395 of record VZSZ01007847.1, read on the forward strand.
ATGTCACTCCAGTTTTCAAAAAGGGCAAGAAGGACGACCCGGGAAGCTACAGGCTGCTCAGCCTCACCTCCATCCCTGGGAAGATGATGGAACAGCTTGTTCTGGGAATCATCTCCAAGACTCTGGAGGAAAAGAAAGTTATCAGAAGTAGTCAACATGGATTCACCAAGGGGAAGTCCTGTCTGACTAATGTGATAGGCTTCTATGATGGCGTGACTGGATGGGTAGATGAGGGGAGGCCAGTGGATGTCGTCTACCTTGACTTCAGCAAGGCTTTTGTCACTGTCTCCCACACCATCCTCACAGGCAAGCTTAGGAAGTGTGGGCTAGATGAATGGACAGTGGAGTGGACTGAACAGTGGCTGACAGACAGAGCTCAGAGGGTTGTGATTAGCGGTGCAGGGTCTAGTTGGAGGTCTGTAACAAGTGGTGTTCCTAAGGGGTCAGTACTGGGACCAGTCCTGTTCAATATATTCATCGATGATCTTGACAAAGGGATAGAGTGTATAATCAGCAAGTTTGCTGATGATGCAAGACTGGGAGGGGTGGCTGACATGCCGGAGGGCTGTGCCACCATACAGCGTGACCTGGACAGGCTGGAGAGTTGGGTGGATAGGAACCTAATGAAGTTCAACAATGACAAGTGCAGGGTCCTGCGCCTGGGGAGGAATAACCCCATGCATCAGCACCGGTTGGGGGCTGACCTCCTGGAGAGCAGCTCTGTGGAAAGGGACCTGCGAGTCCTGGTGGACGTTAGGATGACCATGAGCCAGCAATGTGCCCTGGTGGCCAAGAGGGCCAATGGCATCCTGGGGTGCATCAAAAGGAGTGTGGCCAGCAGGTTGAGGGAGGTCATCCTCCCCCTCTACTCTGCCCTGGTGAGGCCGCATCTGGAATACTGCGTCCAGTTCTGGGCTCCCCAGTTAAAGAAGGACAGGGAACTGCTGGAGAGGGTCCAGCAGAGGGCTACAAAGATGATTAGGGGATTGGAGCATCTTCTTTATGAGGAAAGGCTGAGGCATTTGGGTGTTTTTAGTCTAGAGAAAAGAAGACTGAGGGGGGATCTTATCAATGTGTATAAATACTTAAAGGGAGAGTACCAGGTGGATGGGAACAGTCTTTTTTTCAGTAATGCCCAATGATAAGAACATTGGGAGCTGAAGGATTATGAAGACAAACCTTCTGAGCTGAAAGTTATGCACATTAGGGCAGGTCATGCAAATCAGCTTTGTGTCACTAATAGCAAGGGGAGTGTCAATTGCCACTTTGGAGAAGACTGGGAACATGTGACTTCTGGCAGCAGGAGGACTGCTTCTTCTCTACCCAGAGACCTGCAACTGCAGAATAGTTCAGTCCCCTGGTACCACACCAGGGGAGAAACCACAGGAGGGACGCGCCTGAACTGTGTGCATCTGTACCAAGGGGAAGTGGCGGGTGATGGTTATGGGAGACTCATAACTGCAGTGCTGAAGTTCCACATCTGCCTACCTTACTTGCTGTCTAGGGAGATTTATTCCTTTCTGGGTGCTCTGACCAGGGGTAGTATGAAAGAAACTGCTGAGGTTTGTCCAGCCCTCAGGCTATTTTCTTGTGCTGCTCACCCATGCAGGCACCAATGAAACTGCCAGGGGAGATCCTGAGAGTAATAAGAGCCACTCTTGAATTGCAAGGCTCAAGAGCATTTGAGCTCAAGTCGTGATGCCTGAATCCTGCCAGTGAAGAGGTGAAATTGTAGGCAAAATAACATAGCAACATTACCAGTGTTCATAGTAACTTGGAGGTACACAGGGATAGGAACATAGACACTGTTGAAAAGTCCTGCTCCATGCAGTGCTTGGTACTTGAAGTTGTTATGGTGACAGGTCAGTGGGCAATATAATTAAAATGTCTATCATGCAGGCAGGAAAAAAAGCTTTTAAAGTTATTAAAGCACCTTCTGAAGTTCCTTAAATGTCTAAATGTTCTAAAAAATTCTACTGGTTTTATTGCTGTTTTGAGGATATTCTCAGCAATGAGGAGATACATAACGTAAGGTAGATAATTCACATGTGTGCTTACATTTTGTTTCAGCACTTGTGCTTTATCATAGTTACCTCTTTCTATCTGCCACGTTAATTACTGGATTTTTAAAAAGCATATTATGGCAAATTTTTTTATAACAGCATGTTGCATTCATCTCTAACCACTTCTTGAATTATTCACAAAGAATGACAGCATAAATTCCACCCTATTGAAAAAAAAATCATTAAATATTTCGCAGAAAACATATGCCCCTGATTTTCTTTTCAGAGGGAAAATAAGTGTTAAAATCTCCATGCATGAAAAGCTGTTGAATTCTGTCATTCTAAAGAAGCAATGACTTTCTTCTCTTTCTTCCCTTTTAGCAATATGTAATGAAAGACAATAGAAAGAAAGGGCAATGCACCTTATTTTTTTGAAAACAGTGGGTTGATAGCCTACCAATTTTTTTTACTTTTTTTTTCCTGTAAAGTCCCAGACAAATAAAATGCCAGATTTTAAAAGCAACTGATAACTTTATCACCTCTAATAAGACCTGTAGTCATGTAAATCAAGACTGTGGTGTACAAATAGTAAAATATTGTGTATCAATGTTTCAAATAGATTGGCGTATATTTACTGTTGATGTAAATCAAAGTTGTTTCAATAGCTTAAAAAGATACATTCTCAGTCTTTTCAATGGCCATGTTCACTAAACTTTCCAAACTTTTTACTACAATAGGTGACCTTTCTCCCCAGTTTCCCTGCCTTTGCAGGAGTCAAAAGAAAAATTATTGCAGTAAATACAGATGATGGGATTTTTTTCCTTCTCTTTTTTTCAGATTGCTTTATAACAAAACACTGTAAACAATATATCTAATACAAAAAAAAAAGAATAATTTTTAAAAACTTAATTTTTTCATTGAAGGTCATATACCATTATTAAAATATGTTTCAATTTCATTTGCTCACTACAGAACTATATAATTAAAATTAGAATTTGTAAATGGCAAAATAATACATTTATGCTTCCAGTCAAATAATTTTAATTTGAATAGTCAACATTAACAGCAAAGTTTAACATTTTATTCAGCAGAAGCACTTGCAAAATTATGTCTCCATTTTAATCCTAAAGTTTATAAACTTGTTATTTTGTTTGTATTACAATAAATTTAAATACACCCTGCAAACATTCTTGTTCATGTCTAAACACTTTCATATGGTTAATTGACATTTAATCATTCAAAAGCCTCTGATTTTTTTTACACTGGGACCTAAGTAAAAATAATTTCATTTGAATTTCAAGGGAAGGGAAAAGTACAACCAAGCTTCATCTAATCCTCAATTATTGCTCTGTATTCCCAGTTTTTCCTCTTGCGTCCTTTACTTCCTTATTTACCTACTTAAAAATCTTCTCACTTCCTCATGTGAAGTGAAGTATTTTTCTGCACCTGCCACTAGAAGACGTCCCATAAACAATGGAGAGGGAAAAACAAAATGTAACTAATGAAAATGTTCACGGAGTAGTAGCATTTGCTTTTCTGTCTTATGTTTTTGAGAAGTACAGGGTTATTTGGCACATTAAAATCACAAGTAGGTTATGTTTACTTTAGGGATGACACCAAATGGAAAATAAATACTGAAGCAACATATGTATAAATGAGAGGATGAATATACTTTTCTTCTTCCAGTAGCCCTTTGTAAAAAAAAATCATCATGTAGTGTTAGATGTGTTCAAATAAGAGCAGAACGTTATTTTCCTCTGGAAATTACAAAAAGTCCCAATTATTTTTATTCTGAAAGTGACAATATATCAAAATTTCATTTTTTTAAAGTGGAAAAAAATAATTTGAAATATATATCTGTTCATAGTTATATTTCTATATAGAAATATTACAACATATAAAATATTATATAAAATAAAAGACAATGTGCAATACTCCTATAATATACTAATAGATTCAACTTTAAACCTACTGTAGAGTAAATACCTCATTGTATAAATTTTATATCATAGTTTTCATGTATTAAAAACCATGGGTTTAGTATCTTCATGACAGNTACCTTACCCAACAGAACATCTGTTTCACTGAAAATCCACTGTCTACTGGGCAGCATTCCTTGTTGAGAAATCTATTATTAAGGAAGAACATTTCAAATATGAATTTCAGCTGGAGGTATATCACTAAATATAGTTACTCTTTTTAATATATTTTTTAGTTTCTTTAGTCTTTTTTATGCTAATATATATTCATGTCTTTATTTTCATGAATTTAATACCTGCTATTTTCCTTTGAGTCTCACCTGTATATTGACCATGGGATACCAAGCACTCGCTCAAAGAAAAACAAATTGTTACTGTCCTTTAAAACTTTAGTTTCTACTGTGTGTTTTTAGCCTGTGTTCTGGAAGAGGGTACTGTTCCTTCAATATCCCTCACTAGGACAACAAAAGGGTGACTAATCACTTTCTCCAGAGCTGCCATTTTTTCCTGGGGATATTCTTCCTTTACATCATCTCTTTGAAAGCCTCTATTTTCCATTCTAACATAATAATAGATGTGTCTATAAAGTCGGTATCCCATGTTTTGTGCATTTTTGCTTTTTTGCTTTTTGAACTTTTTGTGTACTGTGGCTTGTATGTGTATGTCTGTGGGAAGGAGTGGAGGAAGGGATACTCTACACTAAGTATGCAAGTATTATGTAACTTTTAAAATCAAACAAAAATAAAGATGAAACAACTTATTAGATGGGAGATACTTTTCTGCTGAAAGATTACTGCGTTTTTGCAGTCTTCTATCCTTCAGAGCAAATAATCATAAAATTCTATGTTAATGAAGCACATTTCTCTTTCATTTGAAACAAAATTTTTTAATGACTTTTATAAGCACAAGATAAACTTAATGTGTCTATGGCATTATACGTGTTTGTATGATCATGTACAGTTTTTAGCAGGTTTCTGATGGTCTAAAATATACAAAATAAACTATTATAAGCAGGATTCTTCTTCCCTTTGAAAAGTTTCTACCCATGTTATCTTTTTCCCTAAGTATATATTATCACTTCCTCGTCTCAAGATTTTCATGGTTTTGAAAAAGCACATGTAGTGATTAACTGCAAGTGTCAAGGGAAATTTTATGTTTTCCACTGAGACTTCTAGAAGAAATTGCTTGGGAATACTGTCAGGAATAAATTCTTCCTTCATCCTTATTTTGACTGTCTGTCACTGGATACCTTTTTTCACTTTTGCAGGACTAACTCAAAAGCAGAGCCTTTTTTAGGTGCCACATAAAATTCAGACTGATGGGGAAAACCTTTGCAAGGTGAGCTTGGCAAAAATCTGATGCTGTCAGTTGCTTATATATCGGTCTTGAAATCAACCTACTATATTTTCATTTTTCAATGTGTTGAAAACCTTTCACCATGACAGTGACTCTGACACTTCTACTATGAACTCTTCCTTTCATCTATGCTTGTTGTCTTACTGGATGATTGCTTTCTCTTTTTTTTTTTTGTTTGCACACACGCATAGAGACACACACCCACAGAGAAAACAGAGACATGGCTGGTCACACAGATGGCCATGGACAAGGTGCTGCCTTCAACAGCACTGACATACAGGACTCACAGCAGACACAATCCCAGACAGCCATGTCCTCTCCTCCTCCTGGGCTGACATAGGCAGAAGGTCACTAGCGACACGCACACATGGCACTCTCCAGATTCACAAGCACACACATATTCGTGGATCTCCCCAGCACCAGCATGGTGTCTCTGCCTGCCCGGCACCTCTGCCTGGATCCTGGACTCTCCTAACCACCCCACAGGTCCCCAGCTTGCCAGCTGGTCCAGCTCAGCGCTCTCTGAAAACACACAGCTTTCAGGCAGTCATCCCACAGACACCCCAGGTGCACCCACAGACACTCACAGGTCCTCCCAAATAGCAGCGTGGATCCTCTGCCTGCCTGGTATTCCTGCCTTGATCTCACACCCCTCACATCATCCGCTCCAGCTTGGAGTTTGCCAGTGAATACTCAAGCACACCCCATGCACACCCAGTTTGGAGAACATACAGACGCTCACCTCCATCAGCTGGCTGCTGACACACAGTCTGTGACCAGACAGTCCTGCGACCAGCTGCTGGCTCTGAGACCCTCAGTCACCTCACTCACCCCAGTACCTCCAGTAGCTGGTTTGGGGAACACACACTCTTCCTGACCCAGCGGCTGAAGGTTAAAGACACCCACTGGCACCAGTAGCTGTTGCTGAGACCCCACTGGCTCCAGTCCAGGGGCACCCACGCCCAGTTAAGAAAAGGTCTAATAAGAAGATATGAGAAGACAGGAGATACTGTAGTGATCAGGTGCAAGGCTCAGCCGGACAAACGTACTGACCAACTCCAATTAACATGCCATCAGCCCCGTTTTATACCCTTTTCTCTATATTCCTCCTTTGCTCCTCCAAGCTCCCCCTTCCCCTACACACTGTCTCATCAGTTTGCACACTCACACCAACCCACTCCAACATCTTGGACCCTCAGGTTTGCATCATTATCCATTTCAAAGTCCCTGTTTGCTTGCAGTTTCTTGATACCCCATCAGCTAATGTGACTGACCAGGTTTGTTTCTGGTGACTTTCTTTGTTAATTTAAATCTGCCAGGTTTTATGTCTGTGTGTTTGTCTCCCTCCCTTTCCTTATCATCCCAACTGAAAAAAATAAACATTTTTACACTCCGTATATCCTTACCAATTACTGCAGCTGACAAGGTTTGTTCTTATCGTGACCTCCCTTATTATGTGTTGGTCAAGTTTGTCTCTGCATGTTCTGTTTTGTGGCTTCTTTGAACAGATAACCTTAGAAGGGCGCACACTGTCCTTCTACATACCCTTACAACCTTTATTAGATTGTATGTGAAACAACAGAATATATTTTTCTGTTGTAGTTTGTGCTGTTTCACCAGCTTAATGAACAACAAAAAAAAATTCTATACCATTTTCTTATATATACTTGGATCCTCAAAGCTTTTCAGTTATTTCCCTGTTGTCCATGTTTATTGTCCTGAACTTTCTAGTCTCACCAAATACACTGCTTAAAATGTATACTGTACATATCACGATTTATTAATAAAATACATATATTTAAAATTTCACATATCACAGTTAATGGAGAAAAAATAGATAAATCAGAGTTTGTTAGAAGTAATAAAACTATGACCTTAATGTAGGGTTTGGGATAGGCTATCCACAGGTATAAACAGGCATTGCTCCATTGACTTTATTGGTTTGGGCCATAAAATCCAAGTCCCGTTCCCTGCTTGTATAGACTTACTTTGCTTTGCTGTCTTTGAAATGCGATGAGGTGCACTAACACAATATAGTTATGCCCAAGAGGTGTTCAGCATTCTGCACTTGTATTAAAAAGAAGCAGTTCTTTCTGGCATGGATTGATTGTGTCAAATGAAGAGATGATTGTATCAGTGGTTCATTACTTTGGTGATTTCTTTTTTATCATTTATTTTGATCTATGCATTCACATTCATTGCAGAAAAGAAAGCCCAATCAACATACAGATCTTCTGGGCATTGGATTGCATGTTGCAGCCCCTGAGATACTTTATCACTGTTAAGAAGCAAGATACATGGAAATTCAGCTACTTGCTATTGGTAAGTAATTAGAAAAGAAAGCAGCTTTGAGGAAATAGCAATGAAACTAAAACATTCCTTATTTTTCTATTAAGCATCTGCTGCTTTAATATGTTATAGATGGGGATTGGAAACCATGAGCCTCATCTATCTTGGTAGGCATATAACCAGAAGCACAAAGTTTATCCCCTTTATGAATTTAAATTCCAATGCTTTTGCACTTTGTACTTGCATATTATTATTTGACTGACTAGCTTGCCCTTTTGCCTCCAAAACTCTGTGCTCCTGATTCTGCCTCAGAAGTTCAGAAGCACAAGGAAATGACTTCCTAATATATTTAAGCTGTGACCAAGGAAGTAATATAGGAATAATCAGTCTATATTCCCACTTATTACTATCCTTGAGAAAAAAAATATTTAAAAGTTTTTAAGTTTTATATTACTAAAAGATGATAATTCCAGTCTCCAAAATAGAACAAGAAAAGAGTTATAATTTTTAGACAGTGACTTGGTCTGTATAATTAGCTAGCAATATAAGCAATCTTAGAGACATCACAATGTCCCAAATTTACATATTTCAGTCGCAATTGTAATAATTTGCACTTCCATATAATTTATTTAAAAACACTGATGAATTTTCACAAATGGATCATCAAATATGACCAATTCTTTAAGTGTTCTTCAAAGGATGACTTTTAGACTTGAAAAATACTTTAGTATTTGGAAAATAAAAGCAAAAAGGTCTCGAATGCCCTTGCTTTGTAACTTCCCTTTCCACCTTATCAAACTGTCATGCATATTTGATTTTAAAAAGTCATTTCCTTTTTTAAAACTTCCTGTTTCACCCAATGTATCATAAATCCTTCATCTTAGGTAACAGATAATTACACTAAAAATAAAGAATTTAAATTTTCCCACATTGGATGAATAAGATCATTTACAAATGAAATAAAAAACTTTAATGAAACTGCTTTCCAGCAACAAATGCACGGTGAACAAATATAAAGCACAAATGATTTTTAAATTCCATGACTTTTTGATGCCTTTTATAAAAAGATAGCCTCTGATAATTATCAATATTTCCTTTCTACTTTTTGTAGTAGACTGTTTTTTCTTTTTTTTTATTTTCCAAATTGTCATGGAAACAGTAGTTTTAAAAGAAAATGGAAATCGAGATGTATGAAAGCACTTGAACTATTAGGTTAACATAATTGAAGTTTGCATGAACAATAAAAAGTTTTTTCACGGCCTTATATATATAGCAAGGAAAGCCTGCCATGTACCAGCTCTTTGTGCTTTTCTTCGTTTATTTTTGTTAATAATTATGACTGTAGACTGACTGAGATCAAATAACAGTAATATTAACACCCAAAATCAAAATGCAAACTGCCAGCACACATACCAATAAGCACCATTGATCCCGAAGATCCGTCCCTGCTCTTTCTACTCCCACTTTCTTCTGAGGCTTTGAAGAATTTATTACAGTTCAGACTAATACAGAACCCCTTATGAGACCCAAAAGGTGCATCAGCTTTTAATTAGCAAAATTCTTCTATCCTCAGATAAATCTGATGAGGAAAATGAACCGAGTCTCTGCAGATTTCATAGTCCCTTAAGGTTTTATTAAGCAGTACTTGAAAGCCTTTCTATCTTTGTAAGTTCCGTTATATCAAATTAACCCTGTCACCTTGCCAGTCCTTATTTTGTAACTGCATTTTTTATGTCTTTACGTGGGTTTAAATAAGATGAATTTATATCTCAGCTTTTTCCATCATAACAGCATTCTTGCCATTTTGATTTTTCTTAATCACACAAAAAAATAAGGATCTAAAAAACTATAACCTGAAGTAGCTTAGTCTGCCTATAGGCTGCTAGAGGGAAGAGACAGGCATAGGCAGTGGCTGTTCACCTTGTCATCAGATGTGAATATGATAGCCAGAGTTAAGTGAGAGGAATCTCATCCTTACTATCATTTGTTCATGACATTTGCACATATCATTTGCTCTTGGTTGAATAAACGACAGGGCTGGCCTGCAGGCACACCTCAATAGCCCTTTGTCAGCTAGTGTGCATACTTCATTATCCTTTTTCCCATGTCTTAACACTCTTTTTGATGCCTTAGTGCCTCCCTTTCTCTTCTACAACCATCCTCCAAATAAACAGCCCACACCTAATTACTTTTTCTCCACTAATACCAAGTTTATAGAATAGAAATAGAATAGAATAGAATAGAATAGAATAGAATAGAATAGAATAGAATAGAATAGAATAGAATAGAATAGAATAGAATAGAATAGAATAGAATAGATAGACTATTTCAGTCGGAAGAGACCTACAATGATCATCTAGTCCAACTGCCTGACCAGTTCAGGGCAGGCCAAAGGTTAAAGCATGTTATTAAGGGCATTGTCCAAATGCCTCTTAAAAACTGACAGGCATGGGGCATTGCCCACCTCTCTAGGAAGCCTGTTCCAGTGTTTGACCACCCTCTTGGTAAAGAAATGTTTCCTAATGTCCAGTCTAAACCTCCCCTGATGCAGCTTGAACCATTCCCAACTGTCCTGTCACTGGATACCAGGGAGAAAAGATCAGCATCTCCCTCTCCACTTCTCCTCCTCAGGAAGCTGTAGAGACTACTCTACTCGGTCACCCCTCGGCCTCCTTCTCTACAAACTAGACAAACCCAGAGACCTTAGCCGCTCCTCACAGGACATTCCTTCCAGTCCTTTCACCAGCTTTGTTGCCTTCCTCTGGACACATTCAAAGACCTGAACATCCTTCTTAAATTGCGAGGCCCAGAACTGCACACAGTACTCAAGGTGAGGCTGCACCAACATTGAATATAGGGGCATAATGACCTCTTTTGAATATTTAGTAGTTTAGTATTTCTGCTGCTATTACCTAGGTCATTTCTACTTTTCATGGTATTACCAATGAATTTACCAAAGCAGTACTGGCATTTGGTGTGCAAAGATCTCTCAACAATCCCCTTCAGCTGTCTATGATATTTGCTTGTTTTTCATATAAGTCCCCCAACCCACTCTGCAGTCCAGCCACAAGCATGGTGCTGTCGGTGATTTCATCAGCATCTCATATTGTTAACTGTCACATCCTGTAGTTTTCCAAATGCCGATGCCATTCAGTCTAACCTCAAGATACATTATTTCTAGTCTTTTCTATCATACATCTAGAAACCTATTCTAGATATGTTCAAGTTATCTCATGCAATTTTTAACCACTCCAGTCTACCTGCTTTCTCCAACCCATCTTCCTTCAGTTGCATAGTTCTGAATTCTTCCCATAAGCCTTTCAAACACTAGTCTTGAAACATAATTATATGAAACTTTTTTCTTAATTTGAACCTCTTACCACCTGTCTGTTGTGTTTGCCTTTTTGCTTGTTTGTATCTGTCCCAGCTGTTTATTTAGGTCCCTCTGTGACCTCTGTTTTCAATCTTAGTTTTTAGAGTAATTAAAGATTCTTTAAATCCTTCCCTCTATCCTCTCTTTGGGACCCCATGTCTCTAGCTCCGCCTGTCCAGTGACAGTTATAACAGGACTTAAAGCACCAAGGACTTTCCCTGTTTAAAATTAATGCTTTTCCAGCTCACACTAATATTCTTTGGCATTAGGTATTTTCAAATTGTCTTGTTCTGTACTTCTTCATTTTTTAGATTAATGACTAAGCTTCTGGAAGTTTTCACACTATTTTGTCTTACTACTTATATATATTTGTTTTCATTGCTTACAAACTATTTGTTTACCTGAATGTTTTTATTGTTTCACTGTCTTCTTGACAGCATATCTTCCCTACCTTTAAAACCTGATGCATTCATTATTGGATTTCTTGAACATCTAGGTTGATTTACACCAACAGACTTGGGATCACTTACTGACTCTAACAAGCAAATTTCACGCTTCTGCATGGATCCATCAGAATCTATTACACTTTCTAATCTTCTAAAAAAATACACATCTAACATTATAGTTTCTGGACTAAAACAGGTATCATGCATCCTACTCACAGATCTGACAACAGAAAACAAAATAAACCTGAAGCTTTTCTGCCCATTCGATTATTATCTTCTTATCTTGGATTTACTGTATAAAAAGTAGATCAGAAGGATACTTCTCTAAAATTGCCCGTTTCTTGCCACTGACTAAAAAAATGGCCTATGTTGACAAGGTCAGAGAGACTTCTGCATTTGGCATATCTACTGTTAGGTGAGATGAACTTCATGCAATCTTTTGCTATAGCATGGTAAGATTTACAAAGGTGTCTGATCTATCACATTTTGAAGAAAAACATTGTGCGTTCCTTACGGTGAACAAAAAAACACTCTTCCCTGTGAGTAACAATAGGAGTCTAGAAGGACAAAACTGCACAATTTCCTAGCCCTGGAAAGTATTATCTTTCCATTTTCTACTTCAATATGACAAAAAAATTTCAACTAAGTGAATCTGAATGATCAACAGTAAGTGTGCAATTATAATGAAATGCACCAAAGTTTCTTTTAGATCATTTTTAAATGGTGTAGGGGATGAAAAGAAATAACAAAATAGGTAGCTAGATGGAAGTTGATTAAATTATTCTTTCCCATAAAAGAAATCTCAGTTGGTTTCAACCAAATGACCATTTTTAGTGTACACAATATTTCTGACAGTCATGATTCATATTGGATGAGATGAAGTGGATGCAAAATTTTACTGATAATTAGTCTTTCAGCATTATACATAATCACTCATGCAGAGCCACTGAATAATTGTCAACATTTCTGAAGGTTGTAATGTACATGAAGATTTATTAATGTTTATCAGAGTTCTGACTCACCTTTTCTTCTTTATGCTCTTTATGAATATATTTATACAGGATTTTATAAACATTCTCATCCTCTGCTGTGTATAAAAATAGTAGGCAAGAATTAAAGGCTTAAAAATCAATGACCCATGATTAATACTGTTGAAGAATCTTTTTTACTCACAAATGTAAACAGAATGAAACCTGGTAATTTTTATGAGATGAACTATTATGGAGAGAATCTTGCACTTTGCATTAAAATTTATGTTCATACTTGATTCAGTTTGATGCATACACATGAAATTAGGATATGAATTATTTAAAATTTATTGGAAGAGTGCTCCATTTTAGATGTCAATAATTGGTTCCCAGGTGAATACACTGTGGGGTCAAGGGCCAAATACCTTTTCCCAATAAGACATCTGAATTATTGTTGAAGAAAATGGAGTTTATTCTTATTAGACCTTTTATTGTGCAAATAAAATCATTTGCTCTTCCACTAATGAAGGAAAAAATATTGATAAACTAATAATAAAACTCTCTTTTGTTTTCAAACTCCACACACTGTTAATGTCATGTTAATTTTCCATCTCCCTTAGAATTCATAAACTTTTCAAATTTATTCCTGCAACATGTTTTCTTTCCCCTTTCTACATCTCTATCACCCTTTGCCTCAGGAAAACTTAACAACTGGTATCAATAAACATACTTTATTGCATCAGATGTTACATGAAATGTACTTATTTTTCAGGCTTTTTGTTCACTCATTAAAAGCACTTTAATGTATTTAATTCACTTTATTGTTGTAAAAGTAACCTGAACTTGAAATTTATTTAAAAAATAGAAGAAACTCTAATTAACTTACACTAGGTTGGTTTGCTTTATTATTTGAGGAAAACCAGCAAAAAAATTTTAAAAATTAATTCAAGTCACATTTTCTTACACATAAGTAACACTGAAGAAACTCAAACTTTTAATAAAAAGATAACATAAATCCCACAGTTTTCAAACTATTCTGTCCTGTTCTCTCCCAGATGCCTTGCACTCTTCAGTGGGAAAATTGCATCCATAACAAATATGCACGTATATAACTAACTAAATAAATATTTTTATTGCTTATTCAGAATTGCACAGTTGCTATCTGTCCAAACCTGTAACAGTCTGTACATAAAGTGTGCTGAATAAGTATTTGTGTTATTTACAGAATTATGCACACAGAGCGAAATAGAGATGGTCTCATTTTCTGAAGTACATATAAACATATACACCCAAACACTAAATAGTGTAGCAGTATCTATCCTTCATTCCAATCATCTCTGCCTGATTTGAAAGATACAGTATACAATACTTTTCAAAGCAATAGGATATTTCTCTTCATTTCTTATTCTTGAACATCAGCAAGCAATTATTCTATGTATCTGAGATTACCAAATTACAGTTTTCATTATCTTTAAAGGCATAACTATATCTCCTGAAATCATATAAAAATTAAAATCCCCTTTATTTTGCTTAAGTATATAAGCAATAGCTAGTTTGCATGTTCTTTATTTGCCCTTTTCATTATGGAAACTTAAATGAAACTGTCAAGAATTTTGGCAAACATACTTTACATTGTTCTGATTAGGAAAAAAAATGGTCTTGAGGATGAGACTGAAAGTTAAACATTAGCTAATTAGGACCATTTGTTTCATCTCTAATTGTCTTTAAGGGGATTCTTTATTCTATCTTCCTCTTCTGTATGGGGTACATAGCAATGTCAGGCATGGGATATAATATTACGTGGAATACCAAGCTGTTCTCATTGGGGCCATTTTTATCTTCTACTGTTTCTTTGTGAGTAAGTTGCTGAAGATCAATAGTGTGAATCAGCATTCTTTGTACAAACTCTAACTTGTGTTCTGAGAATAAAATGTGTTTTGCCTTCACAGAATTAAATTCTAACTTGGTTTTAATAAACTAAACCAACACAGGAACTCTTAGAGTCACCAGTAATGTAGGACTATGTCTATGAAAGTAGATTGCAAAATGATGGGAAGCTGAAAATCCTCATTGTCCCTCAACTTCCCAGAAAAGCATCATGGAAAACACAGAAAGAAAAAGAAAAAAAAAACAATCAAACCAGAAGAACAAGAAGCCAACAAAACATTTTTTTTCCTTAACTGCAATTTTTGGATTTGCAAAATATGGTTCTGAAAATCTCATTCTGGCTTGCTACACTCTCCCTTTAATTCCACTTTCCATTTTGGCATATCTGGTGATTTTTCTTTTTGTCTACCTTTACCAAAGCTTCTGAAATAGTTCTCATACAATAGTTACGTCTACTTCTTTGGCTAGTTTCCTGCATAATGAAAGAAAGTCTCCCTACAACACAAGAATCTTGCAGAAAGATTATGGTCTGCAAGCAAACACTGTACGTAAGCATAGAGGTATAATATGCACACTGGTATTTCCTACCTTATAACTGCAGCATTAGTACCGTCTTTTGAATAGATGATATTATTCTAATCAGTGAAATAATTTTGCTGTGGATCCAAATCTCTACATGACTCTAATTTCACCTTTCACTCTGCTCTTCTTCCCTATGCCTACCTGTTCACTAGAGTACTCTTTGGGCATTCTTTCATTATTTTCTTTTAACATCTTAAATTTAAAATTACCTCATCTTCTTTCTCTTCTTTAATGTTTATCATCAACATTCATGACTGCTGTACTGCCACAAAAACTGTAAATATGTATATCACAGTTTTTGCCCAATTAGTTCACTAACAAATGGATCATCTTAAAAGGGGATATTATGACTTCAAATGTATTTTATGTTGGGATTTTCCCTCATCAAATGTTTGTGGGAGGGGCAACATTTTCTGTGTTTCTTATTCACTGCTGATTTTTAATAAAAAAAGCAAAACATAGTATTAAAAATTACAAAGTATTTACATATATTAGGAGGTTTTTACTTCTTTTGATTTCTTTTTCATTTTGATTTTATTCAAGCCTTCCCAGTGAAAGGAACACCACCATATTTTCAGTAAGCAAACTGTACCTATATTTCTTAAATTTCTATATTAAAAGGTATATTAGGAAATGAGTTGACTCCTGACATCTTTAAAAAGAAAAGGCAGCAAATAAAAGAAAGAGAAACAAAAATGCCCAATATCTTTAAAATGTCCAGTACCTGCTTCCTTTAGGTTTGAGATTTTTCCCATAACAAAGAAATAAACATTTTATGATATGTTAGTTCATATTCCATTTCTGATTTGTTGCTGAAATGTTAGTCGAACTACGTTATAGCACATTTTCTAAAGAAAAAGCAAATCATTATATTTTATTAAATACTCCTAATGCAAAAAAAAATAGTGTTTTTGTTGAAGTATGTATATATTTTTCCTAGACAGTGTTCTATATGAATAAGTTATTCTTTTAAGTGAAGTTAATTAATTTATAGGGATTTCTAATACAGTTCCAGAATACATCTGAATACATTGATACTTATCTTGCAAAAGTTATTTATTTTATAAAAGGGAGAACTGAACCTACTGAACCAAACAGACTTTTTAGCATGCTGTAACTACAACTTTATATTATGCATGTCTATTTTTTTTCCTTCTAGCTTTGAAATGTTTTTTCTCACATCATATTTTCTGTTGTTTTCTGCTGTCAAAGTTTTGTTTAATCTTCTTATGGGGCTGTAATAGAAGAGTACCATGTGAGACAGAATATATTATCATATGACAGACCACAATTCAGTACTACAACTACTGTAGTCTAAATAAAATAAGCAGCTAAAAAATTTTAAATATTAATTCTGTGTTTTTAATTGTGTTAAAAAATGTAGTTACTATTATTTAAAAAAAAAATAATAAAAATAAATCATACAAAGACGACCATTTCCCCAGTGGGACAGAGGAAGAGGAAATGCAGAATAAAAGGAAGAAAACTTGTGGGTTGAGATAACTATTCTTTAGTAAGCGAAGGAGAATTGGAAGAAGACAGAAAGAAAAACAAACAAAAGTGATGCAAAGGCAATCACTCTCCACCTCCCATGGGTAGACCAATGTCCAGCCAGTTCCTGAGCAAAAGAGGGCTAACCTGCTTAAACCCCTTCTCCATTTTATTGCTGAGCATGACATTACATGGCACAGAATCCCTCTTTGGTAGTTCAGGTTGTGTACTCTCCCAACCTCATGTGCGCCCTTCAGTCTATTCGCTGGAGGGGCAGAGTGAGAAACAGAGAAGGCCTTGATGCTGTGCAAACACTATTCAGCAATATCTAAAATATTAGTGTGTTATAAGCATTGTTCTAAAATACTGCACCATATGAGCTGCTATGAAAAAAATTAATGCAATTTCAGCCAGACTCGGTAAAACAGTACATTATTTATTAAAAACAAACAAAAAGTCTCCCCATATTATACCTTGATTCAGTACTTATAACCAAGAATCAATGAGACACAAGATGTGATATTATTTCACGCTGATTTTTCCACCATGTATAGGCCAAATCAGTATAATTTTAATGAAAGAGAAATCTCAGCACCTCCTTCATAAATAATTAAATGACAAATTTTGCTACATTGTTTAAATAATCTCAGAAATTTAATATCTGAAATAATTTTAATGGAACATGAGATCTATCTTTCATTTTTGTTTGAAACTTCACTTCAATATGTATTAGCATTGCCAGACCTGCTGTTAGTTTTGATGAGAAATAGGAAAACTCATCAGAGTTTTAGGGTAAGTTACACATCTTTTAGGCAACAAGACATAAAAGACAAATTTTCAGGATGAAACATTTTCAAGTATTTTGCATCCTTATGATACAATAAAGACAGTTCATTAAAAAAAATCAGTAAATTAATATAACCTGCTTTTATAAATAAAACATGGAATTCAGAAATGTTAGGTTTTCACAACAGAAGCTGAGATACGTATACAGGATCTATGATGCTATTAAGATATTTTTCTTTCAGGATTCAGTCTCTAAGAAAATTATAAAAACGTTTCAAATGCAGGAAACTAGTTAATAAATACATACATTATGCATTTAATTGAAAATTTGTAGTATCTGTTTGTAATCTGTATCTTACACCTTTAAAAGAATTATTGTTTTACAGAGTGGAATAAAACAGTCATTTGTGCATTTTCATGTATCAAATATTCTATGGCACTTAGCCAGAACTGAGATAAACATTATGGCTGAAGAAGGATAATATGCCAATAAATGAATGTATTACTCTTTCAGGTACAGAATATTGGTCTAAATTCATTATTGCCATTAACAATAGAATTTTTGTTCTCAGGGTAGCTGTAAGACCTTGAATAGAAATTTCTAGCCACTAGAAATGTTTAACATACATACTGGTGTTTTCTAAAATATTTAGTTCATCTAGGAGATGTTAAGTTTAGAAAGACAGAGCATAAAGAGGCTTCATGGGAGCCAAAGAGAATTGATTGATATATCTTTCTTTCTTCTCTCTTCTCCCCCAGAATAGGTGATCTCTGGATGAAGTGACTGTATCTCAGATCTTTCTCACACATCTTTCTCACAGATCTCAGATCCTTCACATCTTCAGATGCTTTCAGAATTCAGAGATCACTAAAACTCCCTCTAGGATTTATTTTTTCCTCTGGGGAAAGTAGACTGTTTTGAGCAGCTGTTGTGGTTTGACCCCGGTAGGCACCTAAACCTCACACAGCTGCTTGCTCACTCCCCCCACAGTGGGATGGGGAAGAGAATCAAAAGGGTAAGAGAGAGAAAACACATTAATTGAGATGTAGACAGTTTAATAAGGAAAGCAAAAGCTTTGCACCCAAGCAAAGCAAAATAAGGAATTCATTCAGTACTGCCCATTGACAGGCATCTCCAGAAATGCAGGGCTTCATGTAACCGCATAAGTTACTTAGGAAGACAAACGCCACAACTTCAAATGTCCCCCCTCCCTCCTTCACCCCAGCTTTTCCTGCTGAGCGTGACATCATATGTTATGGGATATCCCCTTGATCATTTGCACTCAGCTGTCCCAGATGTGTCACCTCCCAAATTCTTGTTCATACGTAGCCTACTCGCTGGTGGGGCCGTGTGGGAAGCACAAAAGTCCTTGACTGTGTAAACACCACTCAGCAACAGCTAAAACATCCCTGTGTTATCAACACTGTTTTCATCCTAAATCCAAAGCATAGTCCCATACAAGCTCGTATGAAGAAGATTAACTATCCCATCCAAAATCAGTACTGCAGCATAATTATTCAGAAAGACGAATGGTATACGGATCATGTCAACTAGACAGACCTTTCTGTAGAAACAGATATGCTCAAACTTCATAGAAATAACATATGCACCTGTGAATATATTTCTCTCTTATTCCTAACACAACAATTACAATAGCACCTTTTTCAGTCTTACTCTCTAGGTAAGACTACCTCAGAAAAAGACTAGAAAATAAAGAATTACAACCCATGTTCTCAAACACCATGAATTTCAGTTAATATTTGGTCTTCAGAGTCTCTTAAGCTATTTTGTTCTACTAAAAGTTCTTTCTCTGTACAACACTTTTTTTCTTTATCATGCCGGTAGGAGTATTTTATAGGGAAAAATTGATTTTTTTATAAAAGGCTTTCTTTAAGTTCTATCATGACTTTATCTTGTCATGATTTATTTTTACTTTCTATGGGTTTTTTTAAAGTGTTTGACACTTGAAACATCTCTGTGTCAAAAAAATAGCTCATTGATTGCTTATGAGTTATTATAAGATTTTGATCTTGTTCCTACGTTAAGCTTTCTTATTTAAGTTAAATAGGTAGTTCATTTTGCCATGCTCAAGCTTATGCAGAAACTTGAGTGAAGCAACTGTGAAGAAATGGTCCCAAGGAAAATTACCCAGTCAGTCCAGCAGGAATAGTGAAATAGAATCTATCTTCTCTTCCCACCCCATACTTAGGGCAAAACCACTTTCAACTGTATTAATTCTAAGTGATATTTTTGCAGTGGACTGATGGGTTCTTGAAGAAGGATCCTTTTCTCCCTAGTCTTGATTTGGAAGCAACAAAGTACTTTCTGCAATACCTTCTGCATTCCTTCCCAAATTAAGCAAAGAATCACGTTATCACTGTAATTTTTCACCACCTTTTTTTTTTGTTATTATTTGTCCCACAAAAGTAGAAGATTATTAAGGAACTGTCAACTTTATAGATTTAACAGAAATTATGTAAAGAGTATGAGCATGTGACTCATTTTATCCCTCTCCATAAATTCTTTTCTTGAGGACTTCTGCTGGAAAAAGTAGTGGGGACCATGACCACCTGAGGGCTTGATTGTTACCACAGACTATGCCAATTATTTAGGTAATTTATATTCTTTTGTTAATTTTTTAAATTTAATATATTGTTTTGTTTTTTTTACATGTGATTATGAACTTAATTAAATGCTTGATACCTTTGTTAATGCCCAGGCCTTGGATACGGAAAGATCTGGAGTAATTCTCTTTTTTTTTCCCCCTTTTTCTCCTGTTCCTTCATTCTTAGGGATTTCAAAGGATTATGTTGGGCTCACATGCAGCATAAGTTCTCATGGGATTTCATGAAGTGTAATTCTGTCACTCTTCATGTTCAAAAAACATACAATACCATTGAGAATGTTATTGAAGTTGTTTGGTGTGGTATGAAATGCAATTCATAGTGTGTAGATGACAACAAATTCAGCATGTGTATCTTATCTAAGACTTGTATTATAGTTGTGAAATTATTAAAGGACACGGGGTATTCAAGACATGTTCTGAATAACTTTCCCCTTCTGTTGTTCCAGAATTCTTTTTGCATTAAGCCTTTCTGTTTTTCTTTTCTAGACCTTGAACATGCACAGCTGTGTTCATGTCAAGGAGCGGAAAGCAGTTTATTCTATACTGCTGTGTTACTAATGCAATGCAATGTAGAAGATACCCTCTTTGATTACTTATGTCACACTGATCAGATCACCCATGTCATATGGTTTAACTGGCCTATCTTGCTTACTGAATATACTAATTGTATCCATCACTGTCTCAACTAATACTGAAATTCAGGATTAATTTTATACAATCATTAATACTGAAAGTTAGCATATAAACCCCTTAGATTCATTCCGATTTTGATATATTATGCTGATAAAAGTAGAATAATCTTTTCATGATTAGTAAAAATTGTTAAAATTCAAGTCAAAACTGGAACTTACCATGAATGCTTGGCAAAAGTAGGCTAGTAAAGCAATCAAATGAGACTGTCAAATGCAGTCTTATAAATGGGTTCAAGTTGAGCCAGGCGAGGTTTTGATTGGATATTAGGAAAAAAATTTTCACTGAAAGGGTTATCCAACATTGGAATAGGCTGCCCAGGGAGGTGGTGGATTCACCATACCTGGAGGTGTTTAAAAAAAGGGTAGACGTGGTACTTGGGGATATGGTTTAGAAGTGGTTTTGTCAGGTTAGGGTAATGGTTGGACTCGATGATCTTAATTAAAGGTCCTTTCCAACCTTAATGATTCTATGATTCTATGAAATGCTGTTCAGCTAGCTGTATGAGCAAAGAGACATTGGAAAATGTAGTAGTGATGCCTTTTCCTCCCCAAACCAGGTTGTATTTCATAGGATAAAAGGACAATTCAAGTGGGAAGGCACGTCAGAAGGTCTCTAGTCCAGCCTCCTGCTCAAAGCAAGGGCAGCGCTGAGATCAGCCAGGGTTGCTCAGGGCTGTGTCCAGGCAGGTCTTGACAGCCTCCAAAGACAGAGACAGTGCAATTTTTCTGGTCAGCCTGCTCCACTGGACAACTATCCTTATGGGGAAAAAGTTTCTCTTTACACCCAATCTGAAACTGCCTTCTTTCAAGTTATGCCCGCTGCCTCTCATCCTCCCCCCATGGTGCATGTTGAAGGGCCTGGTTCTCTCTCCTTGCTGACTTCCCCATAGGCACTGAGGTGCTTTAGTTAGGAGTCCTGCAGACATCTCTTCTCCAGGCTGAACAAGACCTGGTCCCTCAGCCTCATCTCATAAGGCAAGTACTCCAGTCCCAACCTTCCTGGTGGTTTATTGATGTTGGGCAGAGCAATTAGATGTGGTGTAATCAGCACCGAGTAAATGCAGGAATAATCACTTCCCTGTACCTGCTGCCTCTGCTTCCATTACTACTGCTGACTGTCTTTGGTGCCAGGGTACACTTCTGTCTCGTGTCCAGTGCGCTGTCCCCCAGGGCCTTTTTGTCAGAGCCACTTCCCAATCCATCAGTGCCCAGTCTGTATCGCTGCCAGGGGGTCTTCCTTCCTTGGGACAAGACTTTGCATTTTGCCATGTTGGACTTCATGAGGTTTCTCTCAGCCCATTTCTCCAACCTGTGTAGGTCCCTCTGGATGGCAGCCTCTGCATGACCTGTATCGACTGGTTCCATCCACAAACAAGTTTAGTGAATCAAGGCTTTTCTGACTATAATAGTCTTTTTATGTAATACTCTTGATGACAGGATAGAAATGTTTACGAAAAAAGCAGAAGGCTAAAATATCAAAAATAGTTAATAAATTTCTACTCCAAGCATTATTCATTGCCTTGCATTCTGCAATTCATGCTCTCAGACTGTCACGTTATCTATAGTGATTGGTAAATGAATTTAAAATGATACTGAAGAAACATAATTTGATACAGCATAGAAAATTCTGCACTTTTTATGCACCAGATTGCTCTGTCTTTAGGCAACTGCAATTGATAATATTCCTATTAAGTGATGCTCTAGGCATAAAGAAACAGGAAGTAGACTTATACATACACTGCTTAGAACCACAAAACCTTGAATATGATGCAATCTTCCAAAACATAGTTTTCCAAAAACAGAAATAAATGTGACAAAGAGTGACTAGATCAGCAATGTCCTACCTTCTGTTTTAGTGGTGATAAGGCACATAACTTACTTTCTTACCCTAGTGGTGTCATAGTTCTCATGAAAAATTAAATGTTTTAGTAGTAAGGAATTTGCAGCAGACGTGACAAAGATCCTTAATTAAATTTGCAGATTGCAAACATAATATAAGCGTTTAACACTGTGAGGAATCAGTTATTCACACAGAAAAAGAACTTCTGTTACACTGAGAACTGTAATAGTCTGAAGGAGCCGCCACCTCCCACCCCCCAAAAAAAAAACCAAAATAGAACAAACAACACTCGCACACACCCAAATGCAAAAGTTATCCCCATTCACTAGGCTATACTCTAAGATTTCAATTTTGGACTTGGGAATAAGAGGTGAAAACTAGACCTCCTTCTGACAGTATCTGATGCCCTAGTAGAGGCTTGACTTCCTCACTGAAGTATGGCAGAGTCCCTGAAGAAGATTATTACACAAAGAGTGTTTAGGCAAAACCAACTGTGTTGTGACAGGAAAAGAGTGAAGAGCCAATGGCATTCTTCAGTGATGGTCTTTGTAAAGTAAATTTTAGTATCTCCAAAAGATACCTTCCACGGTTTCCACAAACCTATACCTTTCACTTCTAGCAAAACAGTCAAAAATATAGGCGCTATACTAGTGGCGTTACACACTTATATTACTTGTGTCTGGTCTTTTGGTCTGGGATAAAGACATTGATAGTGGGAAGGAAATATGGCCACTGTGTTTGTTCAGACTGTCAACAAGTGTTCAATTAGTGCTTAGCAGGGTGTGAATAAGTGCATAGTAGGTTGTGAATATCCTGCCATTAAAAAGGGGCTGTTACTAGTAGCTGCTGTCACAGACACCTTAAGAGGGCAGGAAGAGTTAATAAGTTTTTGTCAATATAAATCCCAAATTAGGTTTGAGACAAATGAGAATCATAATAAAACTTCTCCAGCAAGCATGAAGAATGACCTAACCTCCTGTTATCAAAGTATGCTCGCTGACTTGTTTTGAGAATAACCTTCTACTTGAGGTCAGTACCATATCTATTTCTAGCCCAAAAGCACAGAAGAAAGGACCTTACTTTCTCTTGTCAAAGGCAAAGTGAGTGAAGTCATATATTCAAGGAGGGATGCAATATTTTCTTTGCCATAACCAGGACATATCAACAAAACCTGAAAATCAGGGATGAGAAGGAAGGAAGTTTGTTGTTTTTCCTATGTCCTAATGAGCTGTTTGTTGTAATGGAAAGACATGACAGGCTGCTTTTAAGGATTGGCTTAGTTTGTAGAACCAAAATTCAATTAAAATTTGAGCTTCTATTTCAAATTATTTTAACTGGGAACCTTTCATACTGAAATCATACTATTTCTATTAAAAAAGACAGGATTTTATTGTAACATTCTTTTGTCTTTTTAATGTAAATTCAAAACTTAGCTCTTTTTTGTCACTGATTGTCTGGTTATCATAGGGTTGCTAGGGGTCATTCTAAGGTAGTAAGTGACATACCATAAAGTAATTCTCAGCTGCTGCACAACCCATTACACCTATAAAGTCTATGCACTGTAGAGCTATTTGACCGATTTTGAAAACTTGTTTCATCTTCCAAAATCAAAACAGTGTTATTTCTAAGATTATGAATCTTCATTGTATTCTCACTTTCTTGTCAAACAGTCACATTCAGTGTACAAGATTTGGAATAAAGTTTCACACATTTATTCAGCAATATACTTTTCAGGCTTGTAGTAGAGTAGCAAAGACAGAAATGCCAGAGGTTTGACAAGGTATTAATAATCCATTTCATTTAAAAAGGTTAACCTTTTCACTTGCTGCCTTCTAATATGGCCACTCCAGAGGAACATCACATATTTAAGATATAATGTTTCTGTTATTGCTCAAATTAACATCAGTAATGACCAGTACCTTCACCTGATGTAAGTCTTTATGCTTTGTTATGTCATTTGCAAGGTAAATTAAGAGGGAGAGGGAATTAGATTTCTTCTTAATTCAATCTAATTTGAACAATTGGAAAAATGAATCATAGTAAGAAAAAACTCATTTTATAAAAGAAGCATATAAAGCAGTAATTTTGATGAGCACATAGCTAGAGAGATTCTGACTTACATTCCATATGCCTTGTCAGTAAGATACATACTTCTGTAGCTAAAAATGCAGGATATGTGTTTTCATCTCAGTGTAATGAAAGCCATTTTGCTGATGGTAATTTATTTGGTAGGAGAAAAATGCCAGTAAAAACTGAGTGGTTATGTCAATGATCACTTGTAAAGTAAAATGTATTAAGAAAATCCAAGCTTTGCTGTATTTTTTAAATATCACATTACACTTGCAGATTCTTTATATCTGAAAGCAATGTCTCTCTAAGCAATAGTGCCCTTAGTAATGATATTGAGTAGATTACCATGGATATTCCAGACGGAAGGTTTGCAAAATTCTTACTATACACAGAAAATTGAGTATGTTCCCTCATGAAAAAAAGAGAAAAAGAAGTCAAATATTAATGCAATTTAAAATGTACCCTCTGTGTGATGTTATTTACCATTACTGAGGTACATCTTTAGAAAAGAGCATCAGAGAATTCAGTTATTTTTATAGTTTAGAGAGGAAAATGCTATTTTAATCCCATTTCTCCTGATCCTAGAGGTAAGAAATAGGAAAGACTTGTTATAATATCGAGACCAAGTTTTTTTAAAAATGCAGGATTATTATCTTGCATTATGTATGATATGTTTTCCAGTAATGTTGCTAGACCAACTTTAAATCACATGCAAAAGTTTGCATTTCTCTCAGTAAGAAGTTTCACAGCTTCCCTGGAAGTTTATACTGCTCTGATGAGAAAATAAGCCAGGAGGCACGGAAGCTGCTGACCAACAAGAAAGTCTACTGTTGGTGCAGTTCTGAACTTGCTGGGGCACTTGACCTAATCCTGGACCCTGATTGTAGGACACCATGAGGTTGATGTGGTCTGCCCATTAAGACTCCTTTTTGGTGGCACCACAACTGGGAGGCATGTCAGGCTGTCACACTGATAAAATGTCAAGAGTGGGCACCCAACAGGCCTTAGGAGCTTGAAGGTCTTGCAGAACTGTCAGTGAAGACTTGGCAACTTCCTTTCACAAGACACTCCAAGACTCACAGGTGTTGAAGGAGTCTGGGTGGTCGGTGTGCCAGAAGGAAAACCTCTGCAAGACCAAACATTAATTTGTGAGACAGGATCTCGAGTTTTACTTTAGTACCCTTCCATACCCTTTGGCTTTTACTTCTCGGTGCCTTAAATTAGAGTTGTGTTTACTAATTTACTTCACATTTAAAGGTGTAAAAATACTAATTGTATAATGGTACTGATTTACTCAGAGTGTTGGCTGCTAACTTTCCAGAGTGCATAGTGGTGATTCTGGGATAATATTAACAACCGATGAAGCACTTGGTTTTAATTCCTTTTTATCACCTACGTGACAGAACATCATTCACAGCAATTTTCTTTATTATTGCTGCCTTTTTATGAGAGCTACAGTCCTTTAACATTTTACAGTTTTACCAAACTGCCTTAAAAGCTGAATTTATTATGAAAGAAACCACTGAATAGAAATAAAAATTGTAGCAGCTGTGTAACAAAGAAGTTCTTAGAAATCTGTGGACATGAACCAACTGTGCATAATTTTATAAGGGATTTTAAATTAAGCATATCTGCAGCACTGAATTTTAATTAATTGAGCTGACTACTCTCTTCAAGACTCACAACCACAATATATATAGTGACTACTTGAGGACCAATCTGCCAGCAACCGTGACCCCATCCTCAAAAAAAGAAACAGAGTGTTAATGAAATTAAGATTTGCCAGTGATGAATTAGACAGGGAATTATATATTTTTTTCTTTATTCTCGCTTTGAAGGATAAAATATCTCCTCAAAGAGAACAACACTTCTCTTATTCTGCTCTGTAGGGTCTTTGTGCATTTCATTTTATAAAGCACATGGGTAAAATGCATAAATAGTCTTGGGAGAAGGCATCTAATAACCTCCAACACATCTTCCTTTCCAGGTTATGCAGAAAAAAAAATATCTTCCTCTACCTGGCTACCTGAGTATCATACATAAGCACCCCAACTGGGGTCTCAATTCCCCTCCAGCCAGCTGATTGTGGTGTTCTGTCAAAAGTTCTGTCCTGTGGTTTTGAAACCACCTTGCTAGGAAAGGCCGAATTCCCAGGTTTCCTGATTTGTAAGAGCCTTAACTTCATGGCAGTAGTTCACAAAAGTGAGGAGAGAGTTGTGTGGCATCCTGAAACTTCAGGTAGTCAGGAGCTCAGACAAAAGGCCAGGAGAAGTCTACTAGGACTAGCCCTGTTTTGTTAATTCCTAGCCAAGCAGTGGATGCAGTGCTTGGATTAGCTATCCTTTTATTTAACACTATGGAAGATTTTATATTCCTCTGACTTTTGATCAGAGACCCCATAGTCATGTCTGCCCTATGGGTATGGACAACATAATGCAGACTTCGTCTAAGCCAGCGTGAGTAATTAGCTAGATAGTGTGAAAAAAAATCACTTTGGCCTGTATAATCATGAAAGGACTCTCCTGAGAAATTAAAACTTTATTTAAAATAACAGTTACTAACTCAGTTTAACAAAGACAAGGCTTTTCTGCTTCAGTGGCTGAGAATGAATCCGAGTTGTGCTGAGTTGTGTGGATTTATCACCTTAACTGGTGCTACTGTGGAGTTCACTGAGATTTGTTCAAGGCCAGACAGAAAATTTGGGACAGATCATGTTAATAAAACCAGATCTTAGGGCCATCTTAATTTTTTGGCAGAAATTAATCCCCATAAGTGCATTATCCTCTATGCTGAAATGGTGACATACTGTCATCGTTTGAGCACACACATTTCAAAAATGTTGGACTATGAAAGAAGGATCTCTCAGTAAATCATAATAAAAGGCTCTGTTCAACTTAAAAAAAAACCAAACCCAAAAACAAAGAAAACATAACTTGGGCCACTAATATAAAAATATTAAAAAAACATATTACAGAGTAATTTAACACTGTGTTTCACACTTCTCAAATGTGTTCGTTAATTAGTGTTCTCAAGGACACTTAATTTTTTCAAGGTACATCTAAATAACATTTAAACAGTTAAATAAGTGACTAGTCCCAAACTAAACATACCTGACTGTTTTTGAAATCTGATCCTGCTAATTTTGAAATCAGTAGGCAAGATGGCAGAACATCTGCCGTAATGGCAAGGGATGTATTTTATAGCCCCTGAAAGACACTGAGATGAGAGAATTCTGTTTAATCCATGATATGGAAAGCTTTGTGATTGTGACTATAAAGAGTCAAGTTAATTACTCTTCTATTAAGGGCCTGAGAAAACCAACTGTTTTTTTAAGCTTCCTGTGAAGAAATTTAACATTGCTATACAACAGTACTCTCTTCCAGCTCTCAGCACGGCACTTTTCTAGTGAGAGAGACAATAATATTCTGCATATCTTCATTAAAAAAAGAGTGAGAGAGGCTTACTTTTTTCCCCAGTTGTTCCATTTCTTCCCTGGGTTCTGCAGAACTTACTGAAGAAGAATCTTTAAAATGCCAAGAGCAAGTGAATTGCCACATACAGATTATTTTTAGGAGTGAGCATCCTTGATAAAATATTGCAATTCATGTATATGCAACATGTTAAGTATACTTCAGTGCTATAATCTTGATTTACATTTGTAACAGATGATAATTAGTGTGCCAGGAGGAAAATAAAAGGAGAGATGATGATGTGGTGAAGAACCTGATTAGTGACAAATCTTAAGAGGGTGAGACATGAGAGCCAAAAGACTCATCAACTTACACTTTTTTCTTTTTGCCTTGCCTTGCCTTGCCTTGCCTTCCATTCCCTTCCCTTCCCTTCCTTTCCCTTTCATTCTTTCCTTCTTAATATTATATTTTTCCCTTAATTTTCCCTTTTCCTTTCTTTAGTCCATTTTAAAGATTGTTTCTGAGTTTAGAAATGTATTTTTTTCTTCATATCTACAAAACCATATTTTTAATGGGGCCACACACTATTTCATTGTGAAAGTATGAAAACAAGAACTGTCAGAAGTTTAAATCATATTTGCAAAGTGGGAGAGGGCTCACACAAGTTTCTGTTCTCTGAAGATATCATGATTCCCAAAGCTGACAAGACTCTCCTGATCTATAGTTATTGAAACCCCTTTGTCCCAGAGAAATATCTTTAGTGAGTCCTGTGGAACCATACTCTTTGAGGAATATAGAAAATATCTGTACGTGTCCAAAAGAATACAGAAAACAATGGTAAAGTTCAGACAAGAACATAAAAGTATTATGCAGAAAAAAAGAGACATAAGATTTTATGGTGAAGTCAATATTTATATGTTCTTTTTGCTTAAAGGCAAAATAGATCTCTAAATAATTATGACAATCCCCAAAGACACAGCAACAAATATGAAATAAAAAGAATAAGAATATGGTTGTTTGGGGAAACAGAGAATAATTTAAAATATTTTCACATTGAAAAAAATTAAAAAGAAATTAACAGAAAGAGAAAGTAAAGTACCAAGGAAAAAAAACGAAATTTTCCTTGTAAAAGGAGAGAGAGGAG
Source organism: Ibidorhyncha struthersii (assembly GCA_013398815.1). NCBI lineage: Eukaryota > Metazoa > Chordata > Aves > Charadriiformes > Charadriidae > Ibidorhyncha > Ibidorhyncha struthersii. The sequence goes on from VZSZ01007847.1 coordinate 77,338, forward strand.
TTTGCAGAAATGGGGACGGTCGGTGCTGAGTGAAGGTTAATATCTGGAAAATTTCAAAAACCCTTAATGGTAAGATGTTCTATCAACAGGATAAATAAAAAGAGAAAGAAAAAAAAACCCACTAGATTTAAGAGATATGTCAAAATCAAGAAAAGGTTATGGGAACGGAGGTCGGTATTAAAGAAAAATTAACAGGATGTATATAGAGAAAAGAAGCATGGAAAATTAAAAAGCGAAAATGAGAATATGAAACTTAAGTTGAAAAGTCTCATAATAGAAGTAGTACATCCTTCATTTTGCACAAATAGATTTTTCGACTGAATGGATAAAGATGACAGCAAATGTGAAAGTACTCCCAATAATGAAGATCTAAGAGTTCCTCTGTGGATTTCCTGAGCAATAGAGGAAAAAGCAAAAATAAGATGAGAAAGTGGAGGAGAGAAAAGTCAATCAAGAATGGATGGTGGGAGGGAATTTGCAGATGCATGACTTCAGTGAGACTTTCAAGAAAGATGTATGATTTTACCCTGGTGTCTAGAATCAAGGCTAACACTATTAATAAAATAAGTGTTGAGAAGGTAGGCATGAGAAGAGAGACTTTTTTGTTACTTTGTCCCCCCCCCAGATAACTATCATATCTGAATTTGATTAGATAATATGAAACCTATAGGCATCTGTTTGTTGGCTACTTATGTTTATGTTGTGAATGACTCTATGATGCTTGAGAGTCAGAAAACCTTGCCTTCTGTCTCTGTCTTGTTGTGATACAGGAATACCATTTCTAGGTCTGGGCTGCCACTGAGTATCTTTACCTGACTTTACTGCCTATTCATGTAGAACCACTGGGGTGATGTTTTGACATGGGCTTCTGTGAAGTTACCAGCTTAGTACTACTAGTCTGTATGATGTGACGGTCCAAGTGATCCATGTTCATTTGACTGAGAGTTTTCAGTACTTAGGAACAATAGTTATAGTCGGCATTTTATGAGTTTTCAAAATACCTGTGATGTTGAAATCTGGTGAATAGGAATGTGACTGTAAAATCACCACAACAAATTTGGTGTGATACTCTTAAAACAAGGGAGTCGGGGGTTTTCTATACAGTGTGATTTTAATGTATCTTTCCAATGTTAATTTATGATTCAGTTTATCATTAGCCTTCCAACTTCTTTAGTTGACCAAAGAAAAATCAAGGATTTAGGGTCAAATGACTGTGGCCTTGAGCAGATTTATGGGTTTCCTGACACAACAACATTTTTACCTGCCAACACCTGAAAATTCAGGCACCAACAGTATGATTATGAGTAAGAAAATATGGCACTTGTCATCTCAGTATTTGACTTGCCACATTAAAATGCGGTATTTGATGTGTTGCATTATTTCCAGTCTTTCATGTATAAAATTATTTGTAATTTAGCACTCACAATTTTAGTAAACTTCCTTACAGCAAATTACAACAGTATACGTAAGGCATTACTCTGAAAACTCTTCAATTACCAATCATTAAAGTAATTTCCTGCACCTACAATAGAAAATAATGCCTGTGCATAATTTCATTTTTTTTTGTTTAACATGTTGAGCATTAACTTTTATTGGCAGCCAAGACATTGAGCAAAGAAAAATGATTAATCTTCCCTATGCTCTTTACTATGCCAAAGTTTTGAAGTACATGATCTTTGAAATTTTCTTCTAGGTTGTAGAACTCCTAAAAGAAAATGCTTTCTCGTTTTCTTTTTTTTCCATGCAATGTGATGTTTATTAGAAGCCATTTGCTGCTGCAGAGATCCTTCTTTTTATTTTAATCATTTTATATGGTTCATTAAAAAAAAATCTTTTTTTCTAAGCAGATTATTGATTTCTTGCTTGCATGTCCTACACATCAAACACAGTGCTTTTTTTTTTTTGCATAATTTTTTTAATTAGATTAACATTTCCAAAAATAAAGAGAGAGTTGTGATATCATGTTAATTTTTAACAAATCTGGAAAATAGAGGAATGATGTTTCTGAACTAACATTAACACTAACTTAACTACAATTTTTTTCTGTGTTAAAATATTTTTGACATTTCATTCTTCTCCTAAAGAGACTACAAATTAACTTTGCTGGAACTCCCTCAGTAAAGATCATAAACCCCAACATGGTTACATGGATTCTTAATATGTTATTCATAATTCCTTATGCTTCACTTAAAAGTATGTTATTTGCATGACAGAACATAAAGAAAGGAAGAAAATAAATAAATAAAAAATCAAAGATAACTATGCAAGTTGTTATATCCCCAGGTACCACATCACTTTCAGTGTATTCTAAGAGTCCAAAAATATCTATTTCATTTTGTTTTTACTGTTATCATCACCAAAATAAACTAAGTGTCTATGAGGGAAGAGGAGCATACAGTCTATCATGTGAGGGGAGGAAATAAAGGAAACAAAGACAGTAATGTAAAAAGTTTTAACACCATATAATAAACACATAACATAAAAGCCCAATTTATGTCCTTTGGCTTTAAGATGAATCTTTGTAAAATTTTTCATATGTAAAGGTTATGAAATATTTATCTATTTGTTTAGTTCTTCTGATAATTTACATAAGAAAGAATGGTGTTTCTCTCTCCCTTTCTCCTCATTAATCAGAGAATATACCTGCTCATAAAATGATTCACTCAAACATTAAATTATTTAGTACCTCTTTACCTTCTGCTATAGGCAGAAGGAAAATCTCCTAAAAGCATAAACCTTGTGGTCACTAGGATATTTCAGCCCTTTAATGTACCTCAAAATCTCTAAATTCTACACACTTTTGGTTTGGTCCTTAATATCTTTTAAATATAAATGGCTTATTATGTTCTATAACTCAAGATGCTTCCATCACACGTTATTACAGATGTTCAATTTTTAGTGTATTTTCAATTTGTATATGTATTTTATATCTCTTCACCCTTTTCCTCCCTTCCCCTCTCCTTCCCTGAAGCAGCAAAAGTCATGGTTTTCAGCTCTGCAATTTACTTGTGTACCTGTTGTTAACAGTTTATTATCAACTCTGCTGATTTTGTCCCCACCTTGATTTGCACAATTGTGTCTAACTTATGTTGAATAGATGTTCCATAGCCTTTGTCAGGTTGTCTGATAAATGGCTAATTACATTAAACAAAGACCTGGCCAGGGTCAGAGATACAATAACAGGCTGAGGAACCCCAGTGATTTTCCCAGTGAACTGAGAACACTGTGTTGACAGTTTCTTGGGGCATCTGAGGATAAAGACTAGTCCATGGGAATAAGGTCTCTGTCTACTGCCTGCATGAAGGGATAGGGAGCTGGCAGAAGCCTCCCTTCCACCAGACTGGGGCAGGAGAACTCACCTGGGTCCTGAAGATATCTGGAGATGGCAACCTCCAGCAGATTTGTCATATAATAATTCATTTTATTCTGAGGTTGTGTCCACTGTCCCTTAAGAAACCCTCCAAGTAACTAGCTATCATCCTGTACCCATATTATTTGCACTGTTATGGTTTCCATGCTGTTGAACCGTTATACAACCTAAAATATTTCTTACATCTGCCAAGTATTCTTTTTTGTTTTTTTTTTCATCCTATGTGTAAAAACCTATATGTAGTGTCATTTCACATCCCACCCCTTTTCTTTTTCCTCATGCAAAATCACACTTTGCATGCTGAATACTGGATTCTTTCCTTCTTCAGATTCATTCAGTCATGGATTTTTTGGATTCATTTTTCATGCACGGGGAAAAATCTATCAGAGTAATGTTAGCTGCATCCTAGAAAACGTCTGTGTGGCAGTCTCTGTTACTCAATAAAAAAACAACCCCAAAGTAATTAATTTTCCATAGATGAAATATCAAGGTCTTGCTCATGCTAGCACTACTAAGATTAGCTCTCTCTGCAGTAAACTGATCTGTGGTACATAGCAACTGGCTCTAGCTGTTCTTCAGTTTTATGGTGGTGCTCCTGACACCCTAAGATATAATTGATATTTAGATTTTATTTCGGTCCAAAGTTTTTTTAAACAGGTTTCTGATGGTCTTTGCACTATGTATTTCCACTCAGGTTAACTGCTTCACTCATCTTACACCTGCTAGCATCTATTATGTGGGGACCGGAGCCAAGGACTGCAGCCAGCCTAGGCTTTGTATACGCTTCTGGAGGAGCTCTTGGGGAACAACCTAACACTCACACAGAAGTCAGCTTAAAAATATCTTTGATTGAGGTTTATCTGACTCATCTTTCTATATAAGCTTTTACATACATGTAGGCTCTTCAATTGACAGAAAAAAAACACTTAACTTTTTGTGAGGTAAATACCTAAAATACGTAAGACGCATTGAATCTAATAAATACCCATATCAGCCATCAACTATGAATAGGCTTGGCTGCCTCATATGCAGACATCTGTACTATAAAAGTCCAAGATTAAGTGAGATACAGCCTCCCTCAGTGCCTGAATACAAACTTATTGGATTGTGCAATTTGAGCTTCTCCATGGTATAACTTGTTTCCAATTTCTTTATGCCAAAACCTGTTAAAATACAATTCTCTACTTCCATTATCCACTTTTGTTTGGTGTAAAATATGATGATATAATATTCTACTACAGATGCTGAGGAAACTCCAAAGACTCGTGTTTAAGAGCTGTCAACCCCTCTTAAAATATGCTAATATAAAGCAGCCATATTTTACGTCATAAAGACCTTCAAACAATATATTGCAGGTGGTTCAACATCCTGTTGTTGTCCGAAGCAATTCATATGGTGTTGTATTTATCCACTCAAACAAGTGATTACAACAAATCTTTATAAATTTTACATTCTCTCCTTGGTACAATACTGTCACATAAGAAATATTACAGCTACTGTTCATAGCCTAGTCTAGAGACTAGTTCAGCTTGTGTGATAAACAGGTAATCAGTCATAAATCCCTTGAAAGACAACTGGCAAACATCTGGAAATGGCAAAGAATACTTGGTTAGACCCCAAGTTAAAACTGATCTTCACAGATGTTAAGTAAAGACAACATAATTTTTCAGTTTAGCAGGCTTACATATTCCTTCCCGGCCTTTTAGCATTTTTCACTTTTGGAGACCTCCTCAGCTTCACAGTACAATATAATCTCTCTTTTACCAAAGTGTTGCTATAACATTTCAGCTACAGGAGATACTAAAGTGTCCTGTTAATTACTATGTAACTATTTAGAGAAAAAAAGGAATTCATTGCATTGTAAATTTTGCATAAATGTTAAAATTAGAACATTTCAGACACTTTAAATTAAACTTGACTTTTAATCACATGAAGTAAGTATCAATTTTTCTCTCCATTACCTTTGACATAGATCAGAGTCATGCTTTATACCTAAATGGTTTAAGAGTTCTTCTTTTCAGTCAGTGGCTCAGTGCACACTGCACACACATAGAGAACACCTTTCAGCATAATATTTACAGCAAAAAATAATGTAAAAGCTTTAAAATAAGAATACTGGTATATTATTAGTGCTCAGTTAAGTGAATATTATTTACTTTAAAATGCATCAATTTGCTAAGCTTTGCTTATGGTGGTAGTACTAGTAGTATTAAAATATGTGGTATGATTGCGTAAAAACTTCATTTATAATGTCCTAAAATAAATAACATTAAGAAAAAGCTACAAGGTAGAACAGCTGTTGCTTGTTGCCATCCGTCTTGTTCATGCTGAGTAGGAATTACTCCAGATGTAGCATAGTTGCAATCCATTTGGATTACTCCAAGGTATAACTGAACTCACAAAGTGATGACATATTTACACAAAACCAGGCTATGATTCCACAAGTAATTTTTTTCTGTTGGTAAAAATGGTTTAATGGTTAAGGCATCTCCATCATTTTTTTTTTTGCCTTCATCTGCTCTTACATATGCCAGCACTCACCTTCTATGAATAGCATAGCTGTGCATTTTCTTCAGGGAATTATTACAAACCTGGCTGCTAAAATGACAAGCCTAAACAAACACCAAAACTTAAATAAAATTAAAAAAAAAAAAATCTAAGCTGCGAAATTTTAGCTAAAAATATATGAGATGGATCCCATCTTTGTTCAATAAGGTATTTTGTTATTGAGTTTAAGGAGGCTTCAGCTTCTTCCTTTTAATGTTTGTAGGTGGAAGAACAGAAAAGGGGAGGGAGAGGGGGAAGAATTTTTACTTGTGTATTCCACGTCACAGAAGAAATACATGTGTACCTACTAAATATTTAACATCAAGATTCGTATCTGACAAGTAAACCAACTCTGACCAATAGTGGTGTTCTTTGAATGAACTATAAAATGCTACCCATGGCATACTATTGTGCACAGAACCAGTCTCTTTCCACCTTCTAATATTAGTCATTGCCAAGGTTTTAATTCTGCGACTAATTCTGTCTTCTGAACTGCTGTGATAATACCTTCCCCCAATATTTTGCACCTTTGTTCATTCTATATTTGTCAAGATTTTCTACTTCTTTTCCTCTCCACTTTTGCTTCATTGTTTTTCTTCAACAAGAATATTTAATAAAACCAGTAAATACTTGTTATCAACAGGGTGTCATAATTATACAAACAGTAAAGTTCCCTGTCTAAAATGATACACTGCCTCAAAATCTTTCTAGGGATTCAATAAATAAACAAACATGAAGTAGGCAATAAATAAACATGGAATAAGACAAGGATGTTATTGATTTTGAAAAAATTCTTAAATTGTTATTGAATATATATTAGATCTTATTTTTCTTTATGTCCAATATTAATACAACCTCAATAAAAATCCAATTTGATGATGCGAAGTAAGATTACGTAACCAATTTGTTTTTGCTGGAAAAGCTAAAAAATTCTAATGATTTAAGTAATTAGTTGCAAAATTTTCCCACTGAACATTTCAGCACTGCTTGTCAAATGAGGCTATTCAGGCAATAACCGTTAGGTATGAAACCCAGAAGCCAGCATACACTAAAGCACGAGAAAGATCGAATCATTAAAAGTAGATATTCCCTCCCTCCCAAAGAAAACCCTTTGAAGACTTGTAAAAAGCCTTAGAATCTGACCCTTGAAAAACTGTTCACTACTTAGATATCAAATGCATTATGCAAAACAGAAATTACATGGCTAGCAAGTTTTGNACTAATAGATTAGTGGATGGCTTGCTTTCATATTTTGAAAGTCATTAGATCATTTTTTGTAAATTAGTCCTAATTTGCATTTTAATTTGTCAGTCATCATGATTAAAAACAGACTACAGGAATTGCACCTGTGTTCCTAGTTCTAGCAGCTTTTAACATTATTTCATATTGAACATTCATTATGGTAATCTTGCAAAATATACAGAGTAAACTGATGCTTCACACAGCATGGAGTGTAGTGTGTCCAGAAAATAAAACTGAATTTTTAATTTGAAACTTTTCTCAGCAGTTTTGGACAGTCTGTCATAAATATTGTTTGCTTTTACTTTTATCACCTATGTTAAGCCATATTCTTCCACCATGATGGACTGCAGAGAGGAGCATAACTTAAAATACAATTTAATTGAACAATTTCCAGAAGAATTGTGTTGGTTTTTTTTTTTTTCCACTTTTAGTAGTTACAAACTTTCCTGTTTAATCCTGAGGTGTCCCATTCCACATGAATTACCACGTACATTTTAACCTCACTTTGTTGATAATAGTAGTTATTTCATTCCCCTCCAGATTCTCCACACCCACTGATGATAGCTGTTGTTCTCACTATTCTGTTCATAGTTCATCTCTTCGTTTCATAGTTATTATTCTTCAGAAAAAAGAAGAGCAATTAGAGCAATGGAGCTTCAATTACTCTTCATTTTTGTTTCAAATCTCCTGTGGTTTTGCCTTTTCTTCTCAGTATTTATAAGCAGAAGTCTATTTGTGCAATCATTTTGTCCTTTACATCCAAATAGTATTGTGTGCCTTCTAGCCATGAATAAAAAAAAGATATTTTTTAAATGTTTTCAACCTTTCTCAGTCTTTGAAGAAAAGCTTTTATCTTCACTGTTATTTGTGTTAACGATTGAAATCTATTATTAGTTGAATCATTAATTAAAATAATAACAATATGGGGAAAACAATTCCAACTAATCAGAAAAAAACTCTTTGTTTCATTATTTCCTGTTAATGATGAGTGCTTTAATATCCAAAAGCATGTTAATTATACCTCTGACAAACCAGACTGATTTCTCATCACAGCATTTTTCTACGTTCAACTATTTCACAATAAGCTATAGTGTAGTGTTTATGTAGATAAGATAAAAATTCCACAGTAACATTGCCCTGTTGAAAATGGTGATTGCAGAGATTTTAAAAGTAATTTCCTGTTCACTCCAAAAAAAAGGAAGAGATGACTCGAAAAGAGTAAGACCATATTAAAGAGCTCACATTGTTAAATGGAGTGGTTAATAACAGCAAAAGAAACTATTTCCAGATGATTTCAGATGACAAGCTCAGTGAGCATAAGTGGAAATGAAAGAAAAAACAATGCAGAATAGATGTTATGAAGTACCTTTTCACCTGTAGAATAGTAAATACATGGAACTGTCTAGCAGAAAAGGGAGCTGAACTAGAAATATGGGACTCAGTCAAGGAACAATCAGAATACATTTAGGGAACAAAAAAGTTTATAAAGGTACTTTTATAAAGGCCCACAGCTTTCCTGCCCTGTCCCCCTCATTTCTTCTGTTTTTAGTACATTTCCTTCACCACACTGTTTTAAACCCTGGCAACATTTGTGATTTAAACGGGCAAATTCATTGATGAATTCAGCTTATTTAAATAAATAAATAAATAAATAAGGTTAAAAAATATATCTATCTCCACAAGAAAATTTTGCAATGGAACAAGTTCTCTTATGCAGAAGCCAGGAACACACCTTTATGGAGTTGATGATTGTGAAAATTGGTCTATTGTGATGTTTATGCCTGCCAAAATATTAGAATGTTTTTAATCTAGAATTTCCTGATGAGATTATGATATCTATGATGGGTATAATAACCATATATAGAGGTTTGAAAAGTATGAATTATAGTATTTTCTTTGTTATATACTCTCTGGTATATATGTGGATAACTCCTAATAAAATCAAGTAAACACTTTAATAAAAAAAAAAAACAAAAGATTCAGTATCTAGCATCCTACTGAATATTGTCAGATAGATTTAGATGCATTAGTGTTGATCACTTTCCTTAGGCTTTCATATTATGTAGTCACAAATGGCTTGATACTTCAGGAAAAAAGAAAATATAAAAAAAAAACATTGTTGTAGTTGGAGTGGAGGACAAAGCTGAAGCTGAACGAACTTGAATCTCCATTCAGTTTTCAAATTCCAATCTGTACTTTTCCATTCTTTTTATTCTTTAGTTTTTCCTCTCCCCATTCTATTGCATTAATACCATTCCCAAATTAATAAAATGATAGTGAAATTTCCTAAAAATTTAACTGGGGATTTCAGTTGAAACAACATGGAATGGGAAACTTGGAAGGTATAACAGAAAGGGATAGTCACTGAAATGTCCTTTTTAGTTTTAGAAGTGACTTTGACCAATGCTTGCTTTGGCGAGCACATGTAACTCAGTTTCCTATACTTAGCAAATTTCTTCTCAAAAAAAGGTAAACAACTAAACGTGTGTGTTCAGAGCTAAGTTAACTGTGCAGTGAAAATTGCACAGGTGCTACAGACTATTAAAAATATTTGGAGTTAGTCAGCCGTCTGAACAGGGGCAACTAATGCCAATTTAGACACCTAAGCGTATTGCATCCCTAAAATTTTATTTATTTAATTATTTGACTTTCAGTGAAAATGTGATCACTTTGCCTGTAATAAAAGAAAAAATCTATGAGAAGATGTAACTGAATTAATTGCAGGCAACATGAAGGATATTTTTATCAGCTACTAGAGTTTAAAAAAAAAATTTCATGCCATGGAGTAGAAGAATATTGTGATTACAAATTTAACTTTTCTGCAAAATGCTTAGATGCAGTAAATAAATCTAGCTATTTTCTGTAAAGAATTATTTAACACTGATAGCAGTTTAAATATAAGTGTATTTGTGCTAAGTAACGAGTATTACATTTATTTGCTGATTAAGGAGGATATCATTTTCCCAGTACCAAGACAAAGAGCAGAAAACTGCTGGCCTAGGTAAGAAATCCTTCTGATGAGCTTCTTTGTTTGTTTATTTATTCATGTTTTTGTGCAGTGTTAATTTCTGGATACACTGTTAGCCTTGCACGTTTTGCCAACAAGTTGGCAGGTCTGACCCAGGGTGTGAGTCCATCCTTACATCCCTGTTATATCACAGGGCTTTACCAGAAAAAAAAAGTTTCTTCTCCCATTCTCTCTGTAAGGATGTATTGGTGGTCTTCCTTGAATGATCAAGACCAAGCAAAAAGAAGTGCTAATTTTAACTGACCATGTGGGAAACGAAAGACATCTTGCACTGACAAAAATGTCTATGTCCAGTAAAAGCTTTCTAATGAGGATGGTGCTAACCTTGCACATAGAGAAGCTGCAGAAATATCCCTGCGTAGCTACAAGGATGATATTCTACTGTTTCTGGGAGGGTACAGCGCTGGCTAGGGTACTGGGCTGAGGGGCCACGCTGATGCCTCATCCAGCGTGGATGTCACAGTCACAGTCTCACAGTTTTACTAATTCAAAATGACTGGTTGCAACTCAACCATGTAACTCTACTTCCACTGAAAAGACTCAAATATGTTCTGGCAGGATCACAAAGATTCAACAGCACTATTTGTTGCACAACAGCTTGAACAGACACTCTTAGTTATTCCCATTTCTCTCTGACCTGTTTACCAAATATTTTGCTTCTTTTTAGAATTTGCATTTGTGCATTCAAACAAGCAAGAATAGGAACTGAAAACTGAATGATTTTGTATAATGATGTTTTAAACTGCACTATACATATTTTCTTTTATTTTGTCACATTCATTTCTTATAACATTCATATATATGTGGAATGAACTATATTTCCTTTCCTGTAATTTTTATTTTTTTTTCTTAGCCATTTTTTAAAAAAATTATGGAGTAGGATGCACTATAATTCTGATTCTGTAAGACCTTAATTCCCTGTTTCTCTCTCTTGTGTAAGTACTTCAGACTATACACATAGGCAAAGCTAAACATGAATATATGTGGGGTTTTGGTTTTGCTTTTTCTATTTTTATTTCTCTCGATCAGACCTCATAACTGTCTTGATCCATGATAATCTAAGTATGTTCAGAGTCAGATTATTTTCAGATTTTCTCTCTGAGCATCTGAGTATGAACTACTACTGACAAAAATATGAACGTGAAGAAAATGCAACAAATCAGATTCTCCTAGGAAAAAAGATTTACAGTTATTTATTTTTACTCATCTCCAGGGAATAAGATAATATAATTCTATTGAAAAAATGCCAGAGTGGAACGTTTAACATTTTAATATAACATTACCGTGGAGTTTATGTGTCATTGACAAATCAGTGCAAATTATAGAGAACAAAAGAAGAGAGGGAAAATGTATGTCTTACAATACATGTTTATAAAACAAAACCTGAAAAAGTAAGTTACAATATGTTAAAGTAAATGTTTAAAGTTTCTATGCAGTTCTTAGACAGTTGAGGGAGGAAGAAAAATGTTGTATGTAATGACCTTAACATTTAACCACAGTTTTAGCAAACAAACATTAGAAATATCTGCTGTATACTCCACTTACACATTGCATAAGAATATAAAAATGGGTTTTTACCAAATCAGACTAGCAGTGGCACCTGAGGAGGGGTATAAGATCAAGACAGACTTCTAATGATTTCCATACCTGTACAGTCTGCCAGCCTTAGGACAGCTTTCTGTGACTCAGAAACAGCAGAAGCCAAATGTTATCTCTTTCTTTGTGACTTCATTCAACAGCCTTTGGAACCCATGTAAAAATTTATATCCAAATATTTTACAGAAAGCTGTTCCTGCTTCCAGCAGATAATGCAGAAAGTGCCTCTTATTTGTTCTAACCCGGCACCCCAAATCTCATTCATATTGCTGTACTGCAAACAATAAACAAACCTTCTTCAACCACCCTTTGCAGGCCACTTACAATTTAAAAACTTTATCATCTTTCCTCTCAGTTGTCTCTTTTCCAGGCTAAAAAGACCTAATCTATTAATTTATCCTTGAATGGAAATAATTCTGTATCCTTCTTGCTCCTATGAGTGACTTTTTCTGCCTTCTCTGTCTGTTAAATCCTATTTTAGAACAAAGGAACAATAGCTGAATATGATATATAACTTGTAAGTACATTGGGGGCATGGAGTGAAATAGTGTGCTTTCCTTCATTTGTTTTTGCTCCTTTCTTATTAATTCTCTGTGACCTTTTTTTTAAGCTATTTTTGCACATCGGTTTAGACTGTTTTGCAGAATATTTGTTATAAACTTCTTATAAGCAATACTATAATTCCTTTTGTTTTTCAAAAAAAAACTTCTTCAGATGTTCAGGATAAATGACACAAAAACAGCTTATGACTTTGACCTTGTGGTAGATGCTATTACAGAATTAATTCTAATGAACAGTCCTGACATTTTAAAGTTCAAAAAACTGCTGCTTGGAATAGAAAATTAAAGAAAATTAATGAATATGTAAAGTTATGAACATGAATATTAATACTATCTATATAAGCGTCGACCAGTTTGAAGATAACCACTTGGAAGTTTAACAACTTTAAAATGAAAGACAATTATTTTTCAGCTTAATTGGTGGTGTATTTCTAAGAGGTTTTTAGGATTAGCTATTACCATAAATTGCAGTTAAAAATTATACTTGTTAAGCTGGGACTGTGGATGCAAACAATAAAAAAGTACCTTGTAACTGTGGTAGTCACAGTTCCAGTTATTTCTACAAAGATATTCACATACTATCAATATCGTCTTCAATATTTATTTTAATAATTGTTGTTTACCATCAAATATCTGGTATCCAGACATACTAGATATCTGAATACTAAGGAAAATTAAGCAATCCAGTTTCCTAAGTCTCTATATCTATTTATCTACTGGAGAGAGTATATGAAAAAAAATCTCCCACCAGTAGATCTTACCATTCTCACCAACAAAAAGCAGAAAGAGCAAATGTATCTAAAAAGATGTTGTAAGAAGCATTTTCCTATGCTCAATTCTTTATTGCTATAAGGCTATTAGCAGACTTCAGAGTGGATTCCCTGCTGTGTTGTCCTAGTAATTAGGAATGCAACCAACAAGAGGGGTGTAGATAGAGATCTCTACTACTTATGCTAAAACTTAAGCTAGATAAATAAATAAATAAATAAATTCCTCTCAAAGAGTTTGGCATTCCAGATGCTTATGATCCTACATTGTAAGTGTTATACTGCAAGATCAGGGCCCTTAAAACAGTACTACCTGTGGAGAAGCAGGTTGGATGAACTACTTAATCATAAAATCTGTCACCTGCCTTGATAATATATCATGGCTTCAGAAAGTTAATAATGTAAAACATGTCATGAACATGCTTAAGAGATAAATAACACTTATTTTGTTTTACTTTTCTTCTTTGGTATTGGTAGATCCACAGAGCCTGTTTGTTCTGAATGTTCTGCCTGGAGTGGGAGTAGCTAAAAAGGAGGTTGAATATAATGGATGATAGCCCAAATTTCTCTAAGAAACTCAGGCCCTGACAAAGTTATTTGTACTTCTACTAACTAAGAAGAGAGAAAACCAACTAGAGGGAAATGAGAGAGGGCTAGAGATGTTCCCGTAGGATTATAGTTTTGAAAATGAAGCCATAAGACCTCAAAGCTCCTTTATGTAACAGACAAAAGAAGTGGGGGAAGAGGTCCGGATCCCAAAGGATGTGTTACCAGCTTCTCATGCTGAGACTGCTTTAAAAATCAGTAGTACTTGGTGAGTGCTGAGGGAAGTATTCAGCAGATGGAAACTGCATGAAGAAATGTCGTCTCTGAGATACAGACAGATGCAAGATAAGTAACATAAGAAATGCAAACAGTGGGAAACTAGACTGGGGTTTTGGTTTACATTTCTTTCTCTGTGGTGTTTTTCACTTACACATCAAAAAAAATGACCTGTTGTTTCAACTTTGTAGCAAGGTGTCTGCCCTTAAACACTGAATAATGAATCTTTTCTATACTATCGAGACAATTCCGTGCTATAGGGCAAAACGAAACTAAAAAATGTTGAATCCACAATGAATCTAGAAATTGCTACTCCAGAAGAGGTATTAAATCTCATTAAAGAAGGACATGCATGTACCGTGAAGAAAAATGTGCCTAGGGTGCTGGGGATTGATTCTTGCAAATTGCTAGAGGAGCTGCTTATTTTCTGATGATAAATTTTAGGAAGATGATTAGTAGCTCCTGTGACTCTTAGCAAGCCTTAAAATGTCACATACACTTAAGTAGAAATTCCAGAAAACCAACCATTCATATATATCCTTCAGTAATTTCTAGGGATCGAAAAAGCAGAGTGGAGAAATACTTGGCACTAAAATGCTGTAGGGGGGTTAAAGTCCTCTCTTCCCCTGTTGAATCTGTGCTTGATATATAAATTTAATCATCCAGTTTTTGTTAATATAAAGATTTTATTACTGTTGTTATAGGACTCAGCCTTATAATTCATGATGCATAGTTGCTCCCTGCTTAAAGCCCTGAATTCTATTGGACAGGTGTGTAGTCTGTAATGGGAAAGAAGTTATATGTTTTCTGCATTTTTTTTTGCAAAGATTACAACTGAATAACAACATAGATGATTCAGAGAGGAATTTTTGCAAAATATCTCTATTAAATTGGAGAGCCAGATAGATTTAGATGTATAAGGCTGTTTCTTAATGGCAGAACACAGAAGCATTTTGGAGACCTTAAAGCTATTCTACGATAAGCTGACATGTCTGCTTTGTACTTTTTAGCCTTGGGGAAGTCTCAAAATAGTAGTTGCATTAGAAGGTAATTCAGTCTTTTTACCTCTACTCCCATGCCAATGTGCACGGTCCAAAATCAATCCATTGTGCCTTACCTTGGGAACTGTGTTTTGTGTTCTACACAGGACAGGTAATGCTTGGCAGGATGTTCTTCTGCAATTAATTATATATCAAAAGTGCATAGGACAAAATGAAATTTGCTAATGGCTTCTGAAGACTGAAGATTTTCCTTTTAGTTATGATCTTATGACAAATGTCATGTTTGTGCTAAAGAAGGAAGACTGCATATGCAGATATGTCAACGAAAAAAACCCAAACCACACCACAACTGTTTTCAACACTTTTTCACCATAAGAATTAGAAGACACTGTTTTGCTAATGATGCTTATTAAGTATGTGACAAACACCTGTGCTCTCACTCATGTTTTACTTTGCAGACAAAGTGTATGACTGAGAGTCAGAGATAGAGCGTTGTTAAACATCACTGCCAAAAAAAAAGTCTGCCAGGACTTAAACTTTTTTTCTCAGTGCATATACAGTCATTCCTACCTCATAAGAATTCCTTCTCACTCTAATCCAAAAACACTGCAGGAACTTTATGCCCTGGCTTCTTTCCCAGTTGCTGCTCAGAAAAAGTAGTTTCTGCAAGGAACGGAGTACAGCAGTGAACTCTCTTAAAGAAAAGATTTGGACAGGTTCATCCAAAACTCTTGCAGGCCAAAAAGTGTCTTCATTCCCTCAGCCAGAGATACAGCTTTGCTGTGTGTCAAGGATCAGCATGCAGCAGTCTGCATTACAAGCAGCTTTTCTCTTGAGTCTAGGGTGGCATTGCTTACAGGCCAGGTTCTCCAGGCCTTTGATCGTGTTTGTGGCCCTACTTTGGACCCTCCCCAGTGTGTCCGTGTTTTTCTCTAACTGTGGAGATCAGAACTGGACACAGTACTCCAGGTGCGGCCTGACAAGTGCTGAGTACAGTGGGATGATCATGCCTCTGTCTCTGCTAGTATCCCCCTGTGGATGCAGCCCAGAATCCAATTTGCCTTTGTTGCTGCTGTGGCACACTACTGTCTCATGTTCATCTTGTTGTCCATGAGGATTCTCAGGTCCCTTTCAGCAAGGCTGGTCCCCAGATACACAGATCCTAATACAAAAGATGGGTTACAGCAACCTGAGGGATAGTTGGATGAAGCTGAACTAACAAGCCTTAAACACAGTTGGGTACCTTAAAAGGTATGGTTTCTGGTCTTGGAACAATTGCACTAAAATTGGTCCTGCAGAAGAATATTCATCTGAAAATTAGTAAAATTAAAATTCTTAGGCAAAGTTCACCAAAACCAAACCAAGTTTAATAGGTTCCTAATTATTTTTGAAAAGTTTGATTAAAACTCAAACCAAAGTAATAATATTAAAAAATCCTAGAAATCCTGTTTTTGAAAAGGAAAGCAAGAGTCTGCTCAAATAATTCAGAATAACTGTCCAGGGTTTAAATGGTCAATTAGAGCAAGCAGAATTTTGAGTAGGTGCATGTATTATGGGTAAAATACCTTAAGGTGACATATCCAAGTGCCAGAGATGCACTTCATTTCAATACAGTTAGATCACAGCACTCAGAATGGACAAATCATTTCACTGAATATCCCTTTGTACTTATGGCTTGACGCTTTTTATCAAAGCGAGCAATGCCTCAAGACATGTAATGTTCATCTTCTCTTGCCTCTAGTTCCTTTTGAAGGAACTAACATCTGGAAGAACTGATTACTGAAATCCTGGCTGTTATTAAGAAAAGAGCAGCATGAGTGATTGCCTTCTCATCATGTGAGCAAAAAGAGGGCTATGGTGACTTGTAACTGATATATATTCTAAGAATATTTGATGCCTTTACAGTTCAGATAGTTTTCATCAAAATCAGAAAAGAAAGATATTAAACTTCTCAGGGCTCCTGATTCATACTTCATACTTAGGAGTTTGGCTAAATTACCAAGTTATTTTCTTTGCATTTTCTCATCCTTGGCATCAGGTACTGTAACCAGTAAAGAATAACCCTATCTCAGGTGTCTTGTCACATCTGGCAAATTCATTTTAACTTTGAAGTATATCTGTCCCTGTCGTGCATATTGCTTTCTAAAAGACTTCCAAAAATGTGCAGAGTCTTTTGTAGACTTTTCCCTTGTGTATAAGAAAATAAATAAACATACATGTATGTGCACGTCTCCAAATATGTGTTTTATGTGTAAAATCAAGCTCAAAGCAGCAGTCATTTCTCAGATGTGTCATGAATAATGGGGTTTAATTCCTTCAGTTTAATACAGTTGTCACATTACAAGAAGTATATTTTGAGGATTACTTAACCATCATCCCCAATTTCTGTCAAACAGTTTACTGAACAAACAGAATTTAAGCTGTTTAAAAAATAAGTGAATTGAAATATTGACATTTATGTCGTCTTTTTCAAATCCTTTGTCTCTCAGACAGCCTTTATAAATTTTAAACATTTCTTTTTAGAAAGTGAAAGTCTGGAAACTCACACCATCCAATTTCTAATATTTTATACTGCTGTATCTGTAAGCAATTCCATCAAAATGGGTTAAAACCAAGGCAAACCAAGAGACACTAAGCACAATGTCTCACTCAATTTAGAAAACGATCTGTAAGAGTATGAGGACAAAATTAAAGACAAATATTTCATTCAGCTTTATCTAATGTATTTTCAGGAAATTTGGGATTTTTATTGATTGCATTCTTACCTGTTTAGACTCCTGAGCAGCTCATGAAAATATGGCTTACAATCCTTGCAATCAATTTATTTTCTACTGCTAACCTCTAGAAATTAGGGGGGGTAATTTTTTCTTTTAAGTTTTTTTTTTTTAGCTTACGTATCATATACTCCTAGATCGAAGGGTCCAAATGGTATTACTAAAACAAAGAGGGAGCCAGAGTGAACTTAAGTGGTGGATCACTGATTTTCCATAATCAGAATTAAGAATTAACTCATTACCTGTTTACAGACCAGTCCAACTCATTCTCTACCAAACAGATCTGTCCCAGAGGAATGCAGTCCTCAACAGTGTGAACACCAAAAACACATGCTGCTTAGACTCAGCACTACTCAGCAATAATTTTGCAGCTTGAGGCTATGATTACGCTAGCAAACTTAACATAGACAAGACACAGGATTAAGCACTGGTGAGTCCGTTACCCACGTGTGTGCTCACTGGTGCTGGGTCAGTAATCATTCCTGCATTCTGGAGTTGCAGCGGCCCTATGTGACACCTTGGCACACTTCAGGGGATGAAATGGGACGGAGAAGTATTGGTGAAACTATTTTGCTTTTTGAGGAGAAAAAAAAATCTGAGTATAGGGGCCAAGCCACACCATGTGGCTTGATTTCAGGTTATAGAATGGACCCTGGTTCCTTGCATTTACCTGTTAGACTAAGGCCAAGAACACATACCTGTGTGTGACACAGTGAGAAGGATAGAAAGAAAATAGAGGAGAAGACACTTGAGAAGCTTTAAGCAGGAGAGCTTAAAGACTTGTGGAGACCAAGAAGGGGATGAGAACTAAAATGCTCACTGTGCACAAGAATTTTAAAACTGATCTGAACAGCAGATCTATACTGAGAAATACACATAAACAATGGAAGATATTGTCAGCAAAACCTCAAGACAGAATATTTTAGGGGCAGCATCTGTGTTAAAAAACGGGAGAGAAATACCAAGAGAATTGGCTTCAGGCCAGGCATGGTACAGTCTCTTTATAAGAAGTTTAAGATATATTTTATTTCAGGATGTATAATTTATGTAGTATAAGCATAATATAAAAAGTTTATGCTACTGGGCTCCCTGAGCAGATGGAGAGAGAATTAATTTTGTCTGTCTCTTCTTATTTGACCCAGCCACCCATCTTTCTGATGAGGACACAGAAGCGTATCACTTTTAAGACACAACAGACGCTGAGTTTACCATGACTGCCTCATGCAAGTCTCATTTTGCAGACCTATGCTCTGTTGGAATCAATTTACTTTTCATGTGGTAATGTTGTGTTATCCTAGACACAGCAGAATAACCCTTATTTGGAAAATTTTAAATGTTACCAATAACTTAGAAGTTCGTTATCTTTTAACTCAAGACTATTTGTTTCTTTGAAGGGAGTATTCATTTTTAAGGACAAATTCTAGGAATCCACCTGCCATTTAGGGAATTTAGTATGCTTCATTTACGAGATCCTGATTACCATATTCCACAATTTGATAATGAAGTTCATTTAAGAAACTGAATGAGAATTTGAGTCCCATCAGTTTAAATTGCTTCTACTTTAAAAACAAAATTAAAATATTCTTAGACCGTTATGGTATCTGAATTTTTCCCCTGAGTGAATACATACCAAAATCAACAAAATAACTCATTATTTTCAGCTCTGATACTTTTTCAGCCTTCATTAGCTGGAAGTATGAATGAATTGCTGAATGTAAAATTACATGAGTATAGTGTTCCTCAGTATTTCTACTTGTTAAACTCTTGAAAGAGAGAAAATTACTCTCTTAGATAGTCTGCTTCAGATATATGGCAACTTTTTATTTCTCCAGGGTGTTGGTTAAAATACTCTAGGTTAGGTTCAGTATGACTGAAATTAAAGTGCAGATTTCCAAAGCTCAAAAAGTGAGATAATCCTGCACAGTCTTAGAACAAGGACTCCATAGCGATTTGTTTCATAGAATCATAGAATCCTAGAATCGTTACGGTCGGAAGGGACCTTTAAGATCATCGAGTCCAACCATTAAACTAACCTGACATCTCTCTAAGTATCAATGAGGGGACTACAGAGACTTTGAAGCTCAGAAAAGAGCTGATACAATTTTATTTATTACTGAACTTGCATCTTAAAGCTCAGATTTTGTTTAGCACTCAGTTATGCCCAAATCTGTCAGTTCAAATTTTGCTGTAGACTCCAATTGGAATAAATCCACATAAAATCTAAATGTTTTTGAAATCCTGAGTTGAAAGAGAATGAAGAAACCATCAGGAATCATTGCCTGATGCATATAACTAGCTCACATAATCACATAATGCTGTTCTGGGTATTACTCTTTTGTCTCAAATGTGTCCACTACCCTTTAGTGTGTGATAGTTGAACCTTCATTTTAATTGGACAGTAAGGGTTTCAAGACAGGAAACATATCTTTGCTAATCTGTGCAATTATTGTATTACAAATAGCACTGTCGAAGTCTTAATGGATGTCAAGAATATAGGTTGTCCTTGTTTGAGGTAAAACAGAATGCATTTTCTGTTTAGTAATTTTCCTTTTCACTTAAGCCTCTCTAACTCTCTGAAATTAACAGCATATTTTTCAGATAGTGTCCACTTCTGGGCCTGATGTTTATAATAGCAAGGAATGGTATGCAGAGAGGCTTCTGCTTATACTTATTTCTGTAACAACCAAGGTCAGCTCACTTTATTATGCACAAAGTTAGAAGGTCAGAAGCGGAAAAGCATCGAGGGGTCCCTCCTGCAGGGAGAAGCCGACAGGACACGTGACCCAAAACTGACCAACAGGGTATTCAATCCCATCTGCGTGATGCTCAGTATAAAAGCTGGGGGATTAAAAGGGTCAGCTCTTTTTCTTCAATGGCCAGCGTCCAAGGAGAACTGTGTCTTTTCATCTGCCTTTGATCCCAGTCCTCAATCCAGATTTGGAACCCAGTTCTCATCCATCATTGAGTCCAGTCTGTCACTTTCTCAGTGCCTGCCATTGATGTGATTGTCATCCTGGGAGCTCAATATGGTTTTGTACATATTGTATATATTTCATTATTTTCTTATTGATATTATTATCTTTTCATTTTTATTATTTTGTTATTAATATTTCATTAAAATAGTTTAGTTTCTTTTCAACTCATAAGTTTCTCTTTCTCTCATTCTTGTCTCACTTGGGAGAGAAGTTAAAGACCATCTGTTGTTTGCTTTAGTGGCCAGTCCAGTACAAACCATGACAATAGATGCAATATTATTTTATGACTAATAACCCTTTCTAGTATTTGCAAACAATATTTTCTTAGTTCTCTAAGGAGACATTTAAAATCCATTTTTTAATAAGTATTACAGTTTGAATTAGTGTTTACCTCGAGAAGTAATATCTGTAAATTACTAAATGCCCAACTGTAACCTTCATATTATAAAGTACTCCTTTGTATTACTTTCACTACAGTATGTTCATTACATTCAGATTTATTATTCAAATTATTTTTGAAGTTTAATAATACTCCATTTGGATAGCTATCTCAAAATGATAAACTGTCAGTGTCTCAGTTTCAAGTTCAAAATGCTTCTTTATGTTGTTTGGACTGCTGCACCTAGCATATAATGCACTGCTGCACTTCTTGTCATATAGTTTGAATTCTCTATGATTCAGCATCTCAGGATCTTTTCAAAGCAACCTATATACCCAAAGCTCTGGATTCTCAAAAAAGATGTTGAAACTGCTGATGATAATAGTCATGTTAGAGTTTAAAGAGAAACAGATTTAAGTAAACAAGTTGCATTACTGCCATAACTTTGTCATAATTAGATATGCGTGCAAATGTTGGTAAGAAGCAGTTTAGAAAAATGCATGGATACACGTGTGAATGTGTGTATGGAAATATATACATATGCATATAAATACCTATATGTGTGGTTGTGTTTGTAAGTGTGCATGTATATATGTGTATCTGTATTTATGTACAATTGTTAAACAATTTAAATTTCCAGGGACCTTGAAAAATCTGGGAACCCCAGACTAAGAATGTATGCGTGACCCAGAATGTATGACAGTTATCTTGAACCATACATGGCAAACATTATTAAAACACCACATCTTAAAGGAATGGTAATCTTCACCTGAAGAAAAAAAAAAAACACTGTGTGTTGGTTCAAATTTGAACTGATTATCTGAGATTGGCTAGTCCAAAAGGTGTGCAAGTTGTCTATACATATTTTAATGATTTGCTAAATAATTGCAAGTAGAAGTGCTATCAAATTATAGAAAAGGGAGGTCTTCTGCGTGAAAGGAAAACCAATTAGCCTTGTGTCATAGTTTAACCCCAGCTGGCACTCACCTGCTTACTCACTTCCTCCCACTTCCCCCCACTCAGTGGGCTGGGGAGGAGAATGGGGAAAAAAACCCCAAATTAAACTCGTGGGTCAAGATAAAGACAGTTTAATAGCACAGCAAAGGAAGAGAATAATAATAACAGTAATAACAACAACAACAGTAACAATAGCAATAACAATAAAAACAATAACAATAGAAGAATATATAAAACAAGTGATGCGGAACACAATTGCTCACCACCTGCTGACCAATGCCTGTTCCAAGCAGCAATCGCTGCACCATGGCTAACTCCCCCTCCAGTTTATATACTGAGCATGACATCGTATAGTATGGAGTATCTCTTTGGCCAGTTTAGGTGAGCTTTCCTGGCTATACTTCCTCCCACCTTCTTGTGGACCTCCTTGCTGCCAGAGCATGGGAATCTGAAAAGTCCTGGACTCAGCATAAGCACTACTTCTCAAAAACTAAAACATCATTATGTTGTCAACATTATTCTTATGCTAAATCTAAAACACAGCACTATACCAGCTACTAGGAAGAAAATTAACACTATCCCAGCCAAAACCAGAACACCCTGACTAGGATTCACAGTATGTTAACCAGGAGGAGAAGCATCAAAATTTATGACAGCTAACAGCAGGGGATGAGTGTGCAGCCCATAGGCTTGCTTGTTTTACAGGTACCCCAGCTCTTTGAATTAGATATGTGGAATGAATCTTCCTGAATGCCTGAGAGCACAGGTGCCTGGCCGGCCTTGGCTAAGTATCAAGTGTAGGGGTCACTGCAGTGGGTGGGGGGATTGTCTCCATGCCCGCCCTTCTCTAGGCCGTATATGTCTGTGTGTATGTGTGTGGGGAAGGGGGACTGGCTGTTCCCTGCAGTCCTGGCAGAGCCAACACTGGGAAGCAGCAGAGGGACAGGGAGGGTACTCCTGGTGTCTCCTTATCATGTCCAAATTTCAATCTATAATTACTAAGGTGTGGGCCTCCTGACAGCAACGAGTTTAAAACCACAGCTACTTCAGAACCTGCTTTGGCTTTTTAGACTCAATATACTGCTGGAGCATTGACAGCTGAAGCATTGTTGTGGGGGTCAGTAAGATGGGTCTGGGTTTGCGTGGCCTCACCTATTAATTTTTCAGCTGTTAAATTTCTGGGGCCAGCCACACTATTTTGCCAGCGGTTCTTTCTTTCTTCCTTTCCTTGTGGAGTGATGATATTCTCAAAGACTCTGTCTTTGTCAGAATTCAATTTTTGAATTCTGAATTAGAATTTTGAAGTTTGTCATGGTAAAATGTCCCCACAATTGCTTTGGGATCACAGTCTGTTAAGCAGTGCACAGATATCTGTCACTACTATGAAAATTTCATCCATGAACATCTGCTCATAACACTTCTCAAATTTCTCTTGCCTTAGCCACCATGGTATGGTATCCCTTTTTCAGCAAAGGAGCAGATTCTGTAACTATAAACTGATCCCCACAGATGGAATTAGAGACCCTCGCAGAGTCAACAGGGTTCACTTCCACGGGCCTGGCTCTGACCAGTCTGTGGAAGCTGAAGTTTCAGCTCTTTATGAACTCTGATAGCACGTCAGTGTAGTGAAAATTCATGCATGCTATAAAATACCTCCACATCTTGTTTTCCAGCATTGTTTTAAAACACTGTATGAAGATT
Source organism: Ibidorhyncha struthersii (assembly GCA_013398815.1). Classification (NCBI taxonomy): domain Eukaryota; kingdom Metazoa; phylum Chordata; class Aves; order Charadriiformes; family Charadriidae; genus Ibidorhyncha; species Ibidorhyncha struthersii. The sequence goes on from VZSZ01007847.1 coordinate 101,057, forward strand.
ATTTTGTTATTAGAAACGAAATGGTGAACTTTATACTGCGTTAGCAGCTTGCTTAAAGGCTGGTTTAAATTTTTCTTTTCCTCAGTCAGTGTGTGATTTCTGAGCCACGTGACCCCTATAAAAATAGTTTTAAAAGCCCCTGCATTATGAGAGCCTGTTTTGCATTTTAGACCAAAGGCTCAGACACAATCTGCCTACTATTGTGCACCCACCTCTGCCACATTCACCTTGTTTCTTGCCACCTTGTCTAAGCTGTAAATTTCCTGGTTTGTCAACAGTCTTGTGTTCAGACCAGCCGTTCTCCTGTTTGTGACTTCAAAAAGGGGGTTTATACTCTGAAAGCTTCTCAGCTCCTCAGAAGCACAGGAATATATACATAAGTGTGCGTGTGTGTATACATATATATGTTTAGGTAGTTGAATCCCAGCTCTGCATTTGGTCAGCTGAACAGCATCACAAGTGTCGTTAAATGCTTGTGTGCTGGCAAATGAATCATGGCCCTAGTTCATATCTATACACATACCTCTAGCTGCCAAAGGTCAGAGTTTAATTCTGTCTTTCAAGTGGTGCAAGGTGAATCTCATTCACACAGGGTACCTTACACAGAGTTTTAAATTCTATGTGGGAGTTGAACACCTTGAAGTCCCAAGAATTATCACACATATCTTCTTTTCTACAATGCCTCTATAATGTCTCTTAATGACCCAAACAATCTTCTCCTTCTGTAAAATGCCACTTTTCAGTCTCCTAGACTGTTGCAGTTGGAGACTAGCATCTTGGGCTTTTAGTTTCTTCACTTTGAACCCTGCGGTTTTAGAATAGATGAGGTATAATTCACAGCTGGAGCTGTTCTTGGCCTCAACATAGAAATTGCCACTATTGGAGTAAATAACAGGCGAAAGGCCATTAAGATATGACTACAAGGCTACAAAAAATGTGGGCCAGAGAATGAAGTTGAACACAAGATCACAGATTGTCCGCACTGCACTGCCAGCTCATATCCTGACAGCATTTTGTACTGAGCTACCTAATACTCTTTTTTTTTCTTTGACAGTGAGTTAGGTATGTGGACTGACCTCTGTCATCTTCCCACAATTAGCCCTGATGGAGGTGCATCTTTTATTGACATCACTAAACAGGAAATAATTCCTGAAGTGCTTAATTCCTGAGAACAGTGGGTTGTCAGTTTCAACATATAGGTCACTGCAAAAATATATATGTACATCATAATCAGTCAGTTAATCATAATTCAGGTATTCCCACAGAGATGTTTTGAAAACAAATATACAACAAAAGACAGTGAGGTACCTAAGTGTTGAAGCACTGGGGATCTAACAGCTACCTGACAGACTTAGAAAAGTGTGGATGGAATTTATGCAAAGTACATTTTAAGTGGATAGTCCTGAAATACACAGTTGGGGTCTGAAAAGAAGACAGTGACTTCAAGTCATGTATTAACCTTAAAGATAACGTGGTTTAGAGAAAAGGCCAATTATTTTTGTTTACTAAGAAAACACATTTTCGTTATGAAAACCTATTTAAAATGAAAAAAGGAAAAAGACAATATATTTGAAGTTATCACAGATCATTACAAATTTAGTACACGTTTGGACTTGAAAACTGTTGTTGTTGTATCCAGTTCTAATTAATAACTTGCTGACTTGTATTAAAAATGAAACAGCTACTATCCTTTGCAAAAAAGAATATGTTGTTGTTAAATTTACCGAGGCAGAACATGTGAGTTCAAAAGACTGAAGTTACAAAACAGCCTTTAATACCCTCAACAATCTTCAGTTAGCATATTTATGAGCTTAAGCCTCATCAGCACTTAAATCATGAAACTTTAAAATGTAGAACACGAAGAAATTAACTAGCTAAAAGGATGAAAGGAAAAGTATTATTATTAATAATAATAATAATAACAGTAACAATAATAATTATGAAGTTTATAAGCAGGGAAAAGCATGAGAACAATGAAAAAACACCGTGCTGTAATTTGATAGAAATTAAAAAAAAAAAGAGGCTGCAATAGAATGCAAGCATGAGAAGTAAAAACATTCTAATCAAAATGTAAAACTTCAGAAGGTCTGTTTTTTGACTGTCATGAAAGATTCCTTTTACCTTTTGCATGTAGGATATGGATTGTCACATTCAATTAAATTTCTGTGTTCTTGATGTACACAATGCTAATTTAATACGAAAACTGAAGCTGAATTTATGATCACTGAAACTAAATGCCACTTATTATGTTGCAACATCCACACATAATTGTTTCCTAGAGGAAATAATTACACTAATACTGAATGGGCCACATTGCCCAGAGGACCTCAGTCTATCAGAACATGTGAGACCCTCCTTCAGGTTAAGCATGAATCACACACGTTGAAACCATTGAAAATGCATACCTACATTCTTATCATGCTTAAGTGCTTTATTCTATGGGCAATTAGACTTCCAGTTTTATTTTCCCTCTTTTGTTTGCCAGCAACATCAGGCTTAATTCATTTGCTGAAATGTATAGCAGACTTTGAGATGCTGTTGCAACAGGGTTGGAAGGACTTTGGAAAACCCGTACTACCTCTGGATGAGGACTGGATGCCAGATGATCACGGAATCATAGAGTTTTCAGAGTTAGAAGGGACATCTAGAGATCATCTAGTCCAAGTCTCTAGCTAAAGTGGGATTGCCTGGAGCGCATTACTCAGGACTGCATCCAGGCAGGTCCTGAAAATCTCCAGAGAAGGGGACTCCACAACCTCCTTGGGCAGCCTGTTCCAGTGCTCTGTCACCCTAACCATAAAGAAGCTTTTTCTTGTGTTTGAATGGAACTTCATATGTTCCATCTTGTGCCCGTTGCCCCTCATCCTGTCACTGGGAACCACTGAAAAGCGTCTGACTCCATCCTCCTTCAAGCCACCCTTTAGATACTTATAAGCAATAATAAGGTCTCCCCTCAGCTTTCTCTTCTCCAGGCTAAAGAGTCCCAGCTCTCTCAGTCTTTCCTCATAAGGGAGATGCTCCAACCACTCAGTCATCTTTGTTGCCCCACACTGGACTCTTTCCAGTAGTTCCCTGTCTCTCTTGAACTGGGGAGCCCAGAACTGGACATGGTATTCCAGTTGTAGCCTCACTAGTGCAGAGTGGAGGGCGAAAATGTACTTGAGGAAATGTACTTGAGGAAATGTACTTGAGGAAACTTCAGAGGGCACTAGACCACTGCGTGCAGGGAAGACAATCAACCTCCACCCTTACTGTCATTCATGTTTGAACATAGAGGATTTACAGCCAGCCTTCAAGCAAGAAATTTCTCTAGGCTGCAAACAGGCCATAATGGTGCATAGTGATCCCACTAGTGACAGCTTATGTTGCAGTGAACTACTATGCAATGTCACTGAAACACGGCATAAAACTTACTGTCCTGAATTTAATGAATTCTGTCCACAGGACATTTCTGACAGCAGGTCAAAAGGTTCCCTCACAGAAAAGCAGAGGGGATCCTTATTAAAAGAGGGATGAATCTCAATGGCTACCATGTTACTCATGTCTTCTTAGTCATCCAGTCTCCTTCCATAGTTAACAGAGACACAATGATTCCGCCCAAGGGCAAATAATCCTATGTATAAAATTAAGCAACTATTTTTAATACAGGTTGAATAATCTTATGTATATGCCTCTCTTTTATTGTTGTAATATTGACTGACTAAGGTTAATTTATTATATGATATTATCCTCATCTTTACTTACACCAGGGACAAAAAAATTATCTTCAAAATTAAATGGATTTATTGCTGTAGAAAAGTGAAGAAATCTTTTCTGTCACTGTGCTTATCTTGAGTAGCTATACATCTCTTGCTCTGACATTTTCACTAATTGTAATTAATGCTTGATTTGATGATTAAATTCCGGTCCCACTCTTTTCTTTCTCTACGAGAGGGTATGAGTGGGTGATTGTTAACAACTTCACATAAAAATATTAACTTTCTGGCTTTATTCATTCATTCATTTCTCATACCTCCAAGGTAGGTGGTAATTCAACTCAGCACTGGATTTTCAGAACTTTGTAAGAAACTAAACCAAAGTCCCAGTTTTGCAGAAGGATTTTTAAAATCTTTGACATGGTCAGTACACTTGCTGCATTTCCAAGTATCTCCCATATCACTCTGGTAACCTATTTCATGGTCAAGGTAAAGATGAAAAAAATTTCATCCAGGTGCACTCACTGGTTGAACCCTTGCATATGGGAGAAGGACAATGGAACACATACTAGAGAGACCACCAACACTTAAGGAGTATAGAAACAACCAGAGGATGCACTCCTGGCAGCGATAACAAGAATCCACTCTGTTTTGACAAACACAGTGACCTCTTTGCGTAGCCTGAACTCTTTGCTAAAACTTTGTAAAGAACAGATGCTTAAGCCTCAATGTTAAACATGTTTAATTTTAATGAATTGCTAATGTCATGTGTACTCAATATACTTACATGCAAGTATGCCATTTCATTAATTTAAAATGCACAGCTATGTGGTCCTTGTTCCCACAAAAGACCTCAGACATTTTATGGACCATGTTAATTATGAATCATTGAGCTATGCCAGAAGGTTTGTAAAATAAAATACAGTGGGTTTATGACAGCAGTCAGCTGGCCCATCACGCAATAAATACATGTCATAGGTAGAGGACGTTAGGACATTTCCATGAGTTCTGTCAAATTACTGCTTGCAATAAGAACAAGATTTTTGAATGCTTGGTACTGTCAAAGACATACTAAAACTAAGTAACCGTTAAGTCCAGATAATAACCAGGCTATTTTCAAGGACAGAAAACCAGACAACCAGGCAGAACCAACAAAACCATGGACTGAATACTATTACACAGATACTCAAGGGTAAAGAGTTTGTTAAAAAAGTAATGGATTGTGATTTTTGCATGGGGAATCAGCTTTCTCAAACAGAATTATCAGTCGCTGGCTGGATGGTGACACAAGTCTGTGTTGCAATGGTCAATGTCATCACCACCTAGAAAGCAACTGGCTGCTCTGTCTGGATGTCTCAAATCCCCCATGAACTCCCACATGACACTGAACATTTTTCTGTAGGTATCTGAACACTCTCTGTGCAGAGTAATTTAAGTGTTTTAAGTTAGATATCTAGAGGCATTTTACATATTGTAGGGTGTCCTTCCCGATTTGAAGATGCAACTTCACAGATCTCACATAGATCTTGTGTCAATGATGCTAGGCCTATGCAAATATCTCAAGTATTCTAGGGCATCTAAAACTGCTGTAAATATATATGTTTAGGCATTTTAATTGCTTTCCTACATTTATACACACAAGTTTAGTTGTATATAGTCCAATACTGAGAAATACCATGAGGGATTCAATTCTGTCCCCTAGTGGTTTTAAATGATCTGAACTATTTTTGAACTCGGTGTCAGCATGAATTGAACCCAGTCCTAAAAATGCTGGTTTTCTTTTGTGCTTTAGCACTAAAGATGATCCCATGTTTTGACAAACAGGGCATTTAATCTCACAGGTTTTAATAACATGAGTGAATGTTGAACTGCTTTAGGCAGTATACGTATCTCTTACAGATTCTGCAAAACATAAACTTATCCAGACTGCCCTGAAGGAAATAATGTTCCAACAGTATAACAGCAACATGGCTCAGTGCAAACCTCACAGGAAGGAAAGATGAACATATTTTGAAACACAACTGATTTCAGTCTCTCACACTCTCATACCCACAAACTCCAAGACACGTAAGCAGTTTGCAAGCATGCAGGCACTAAGATGCCTGTACCCAGGTAGTCTGTGCAGGGTTGCTTGCAGCAATGTGGAGGAACTGGGGCGTTAGGTGTCAAACTCCTCCCTACACCTCCTGGGTTCCTCCTGGGGGGAGGTGCTGGTACTGGATGTGACTCTTTAGGCCTTTAGGAGCTGACAGTGATTAATCTCTCTATCCTGCCCCACCTGTCTGACTCATCGGGATTTAGTCCCTGTTTCTGTTTCAGATCTGGTTGTCCTGAGCAATTGCAGGTAGCTTTGTGCTAGGATCTTGTTGACCTGCTACCATGTTAAGAGAATATGACATTTTTATAATCCTTGTCCCACTGATATTTTGCCCCGTGTGTTCACATTCACTCTCCAGACATGCTAATATAAAACATTTTTACTGCAATTTTCCACAGGTCTAGAAGGTTCCCAGGCATTGGTTTGCTAATACATCGTTACATTTTGATACCTGCTAGCAAAAAAATGAAAGCCACATTTTATGATTCATAAGTTTTCATCTCAAAAGGTTACCAACCTCCTGGTGTTGACCCTCAATATTTCAGCAGTATAGTGCAGTAAACTCTCCACTTTCCCCGCCCAGGATTACAAATGAAGATTACAATTCGGTTCCTTCTGAACTTGATAGACCAACAATGCCTGATGGGCAGGCACATCCTGGATCTGCCTTGGCCCAGGACTTCCCCAGTTTATCTCTGCATTGATGAAGAAACTGATGGATTCCAGATGACGGACCAACTTGAGAAAAACTCCATTCATCATATGCTAGCTGGACACTGAAAACATATTTTCACCTGTTCTTCAAATGACTTGCCTGATAAAATTCAACAACGTGAATTTAGAAATAAACATTCTGTCAGAGAAATATAATTTCTTTTTGGTGTTAAACCAAAATATAAAGTCACCTGAGGCTGGGAGTGAGTGACCGCCTGTGTGCTGGTTAGTTGCTGGCAGGGGTTAAACCATGACACCTACTTTAGCTATGATTTTCTTATTTTTTTTAATGAGAAAACTTAGCAAAAATTGTTCTTAAAAGAAGGCACTGTGTGCTTCTTTCAGTAGACTTTCAGATCTCGCCATCCTCTTGGTTGAGTGAGTTAGCTTCCTTAGCCAGCTGTCCTGTTAGTATCTTGTGGAGAGAAGAAGATTTAGTTTTCTTCATCTAATTTTGGTTTTGTTTGCTATGGATTTTTTTATGTAAATAAACTCCAGAAAAAAAAAATCTGCTTGTGTGTACATACGCTCCTGTATGTATATAAGTGTGGGGATGAGTCTTTTGTGTAGAGCATTTTTTCAAATAACAATGTGATGTAAAAAGATACAAGACCAAAACTGTGTAACCTACCTGAAACAACCTGTCCCTCAGACCCTTCGATATTATACATGCCATGCTTGGCTGACTGCTTCCCTTAAGTCTGCTGTCACAGAACAAATGGAAATAGATCCTTTCTATAACACAGAGCAAATGTTGCCTCTAGGTACAATACTACGGCATTTTACAAAAAGACATATTTTTTCAGGATGTCAGATTCTCAGTGATTTATTATCTGAAGTTTTTATTCCCATGTTCCTTTTCATCTGTCAGGTTGGCTATTATATGCTGATACATGTTTACCCCTAGCACAGTTTCATTTACTTAAGACAGAGAAACCTGTATTTACTAATGGTAATAGTGAAAAACCTTAATGTTAAGCTACTAATGATGTCCAAAATCATATACTTACACTTTGGCATTGAGAGTATTGGATCTTAATGCAGTTAACTCAGTTACAGTTTAAAAGTAAGGACTTCAGAAATACCTATTTTTAATGATACAGTGAGGTCTGTTGAAAATAGCTTTGGCTGTGTCACATTAATTCTTTCTATATCTGTCGTTTTTGAATGTTGCAACAACTGGGAAAGAATCATGGAAACAAGAGCTGCACATAAAACCGTTTTCCTTGATGCAAGCTTTAGGCAATAAGACTTAGTTCACTCCTTATTTATGAAGATGCTAAGAACTCTTGGCATGCTTGTAAAAATGGAAATACGAAGTGGGAAAGTCAGTGTTATGCAGAACTCAAGGTAGTATCTGTGTTTCTACACACATACTAAAAATAAAATGCCATGAAAGAAATAAATTATGTAATTTTGCCTGGAATCCATAATGGAACTCATTTTGGAGCTATACAGGTCAGGTATTTCCCTTGTTTCTTTCTAGAAAAATGTTAGATTTTGGGACATTTCAAGTAAATTTCCAGATAGCAGAGTGACTGGCAGTGAAAAGAAAAAGTATTTCTTAGTATAAGTTCTTTGTTTTAAAAATATGAAGAATTATGTTAGAATGGTTGGTCTCAAATGGGTAACTTCTTTTTTAACAAATTTCAGTCAAGTTATCATTTCCCAATACACTGTGTGTTCTTGGTGTAACTGATCAATAAACGCCTACAGTGGAAGAAAGATAGAAAAGGACAACATACTCATGAAAATTGTAGGGAATGACTGACCACAGCTGTTGTAAATAAAGCTGAAATTATCTCAGCACAAAGGGAACCAGTGGTGGCTTTTATTTTAGATAAGTGGCTACAACATTTGAATGGATTAACTGGCTATATTAGCTGACCAAATCAAGTAGTTCTATCAATCAGCTGAGTGAGTCAACTAGCTGTATTATTGTTTGTCCCTGAGTTAACCAAAAGATTATGAATGTCTTCCTGAGTTAAGCAGACCAGTATGCCGGGGTAGATTGCATATCTGGTTTAGTCCAAGGTGCAGTATAGAAAATGAACAATCAACAAAAAGAACTTGGAAGAGAACAATGGGCTTGAGCTGGTTAAACACATATATTCCTTTCCAAATTTTGGGGATACATAGTATCATGATGGTGAGTATATTATAGAGAATTATAATAAGGATCATGTTTATATTGTAGCGCAAATGTATATTGCAATTAATATACTCTGCTAAGCATAATTTATGCTTGTATTGTGATTTAAGTACCTTGTTGCATTGTTCTGCTAACACTAAATATCTTCAAGCAAGTAAATTTGGTATTAAACATTAGACCCTCCACATGAGGAATGTCTGAAAGAATCTGGTTAGGGAGTGTTAGACTGATGTTTGGTTTGTTGCTATCTCATCTTTATGCATAAAAAGCAAGTCTGGATTCCTTTCCATTGGAACACCTTCATAGAAAGCTTTTTGTGGACCCTGAAATCTCAAGCCTCTCCAGTATTCTGGTGAAGCTGAGCTGTAATGCAGAAAAAGAACACAAAATTTTGAGGAGGCAGAGCAAGTGAAACAAAGTATGGCTATTTAACTTAATAGTTACACCACGCAGCAGAAAAAGGACTCCTAGTTTCAAGATTCCTACTTAGGTGTTTGCTTACATGTTTAGCTGATGACTGTTTAGAGCATTATCTTTCTGAGGGGAAAGGATAAGAAAGGTTATAAGCACAACCTTATGACATAAGACTATCAGCATTACCTCTAAAATTAAAAATCCTTGTGCTGTTTTCCCAATGAATAACCATAAGGACTTCTGGAGAGAATAACAGCTTTAGCTCTTTATATGTATGCCAGGTGCTTCAGCTTTGAATAACTTTCTATTTCAAAATAGAATTGTCCTTGAATCCTCTCCTAAGTAAGTCTTCACAGCTCCTTGCTTTCTGTAAATAAGTATAGCAAGTTGTCTATCACTCCTCTGGAGTTATAATGCACTCGCCATCATAATGCAGATACCACTTCCTGAGGCACAGAGAGATTTTGTAATACATAATGTTTGAGGGCCTAGTTCCTTTATTGGATTTAAGTTCTGAATCTATTTTTTTTTCCATAATATTAAAGCCCAGCAGGGCCAAAATCATTTAGGAAAATAATGCCTTAATCTTCCTTGAAGATTATCTCATAGCCAGGAAAACTCTCGGGGAATGGTTAGAAAAGATTATTTCAAGTTACAGTACAGTATTTCCTCCTACAGAAATTTCTTCATATCTTTTTTAATGTGGAATGTAGCTGAAAAAATAACTATTTGGAGTATATATGCTGTGTTGTGTTTCAGTTTTCCACTCTGAATCTTATTTTACACGTAGCAGTTGTTACAAGTCCACGCAATCCCCTCTTGTATTGTTTTCACTGCACTGTAGAATTTGAGAGGTTCCTTAAATGAGACCCTATGCCTTTTCTTCCTCTTTGGAATTTCTTTTCAAAACAGTATTTCAGCAGTCATTTACTCTTCTCGTTATGAACAGAATAAAGAACACAAAAACTTATGGATGCTTAGCTGTATAGAGTCTAGAAAACATCATACGAAGGAATTTTAATGTTTTATTAACACTTTAACTGTGAGGAAATCATTAAAGCCAAATACCTTCAAAGAGTTTGAAAACTGAGCAGCTGCAGCATCTTCCTTTTGAAGATGTAAAGACCATTCTGAGTAACAGATGAAGGATGGAGGAGTGTAATAATGTTGGGAGCTCTTCATCTCTCAGTTACAAATTCAAAATTAACCTGTAACAATATTGACCTTATTGACCAGAATAATATGTAAAGTGCTTGTTTAAAATGTATTATGACCTCAGTCTTCTCCTTACCTGGTCTTACAACATCATGCTAATAGTTGTTTCACATTATCAGTCATTAGCAATTATTTTCATTACATTCTTAAACCAATCAAAATAATCTAATATTAGAAATCAAAATGTTTCATTAATGCCTACAGCAGATTAATAACAAAGACAACAAAAGTAGGATAAAATAAGGTAATATTTTTCAGCTATGAAAGTAAATACTAGAGGAAAATACCTCTCTTTGAAGGAAGCTCATTATTAGAAAAATCTCAAACACAAAACCTCTATAATATGTAACTAATACTGTATTTTAGGAGGGATCAGTCCTTTGAGTTATGTAGGATCACTAGAATAGAATAGACTATTTCAGTTGGAAGGGACCTACAACAATCATCTAGTCCAACTGCCTGACCACTGACCAAAAGTTAAAATGCTGACCAAAAGTTAAAATGTGTTAATGCATTGTCCAAATGTCTCTTAAACACTGACAGGCACAGGGCATTGACCACGTCTCCAGGAAGCCTGTTCCAGTGTTTGACCACCATCTCGGTAAAGAAATACATCTGTTGTGTCAATTGTGTTTGATGTGATCTTGAGGAGCTCTTGTCAGCTAATAAAACTGTGATGTTTTATATGACAAGAAGAAATGTTCTTTTTTTGTCCTTGTCAACTGTGTCAGGTTACTGACCAAAATAATAATGTTTCTATAATGCTAGAAAGGAAGTGACAGAACAGCTCTTGAGCATAAAAACAGTCCCCTGTAACATACAGATAAAACTGTATTATTCCATAATACAATATTTGTACCTGAAAATGTTCAGATGATAGAGTGATTTTCTTACCAGACTCAGTTTATGTTACTCAGCAAAGTAAATGTATTACCTTTCCTTTAGGAAAGGAAAAGTCATATATTTGGAAAAGTGGAAGAAAGACAGAAATGATCTATCTCCTCTAAACACTTTTATTAACATGGCATCTTGATAAATGCCAATATGTACTGATATATGCAGTTATTTGTTTATCTGATTATTATTCCAGGTGAAAGAATACTCTCAAGAGTATATGACAAGCTTTACTAATAAAATAGCTGCTGGATCTCTACAAGAGACACTTTTCACTCAGAATTTCTAAAGGTCTATCTGACCAGACTGGTCACAATGACCACTCCCCGAAGATAAGTTATTGACAATTGACCTGTGTATGGCAGATCTGCCTTAGCCTGTTGTGTAACCACAAAATAAACTATTTCTCTACCAATATGCCTTGTTTAGGAAGTGTGCTGACATACATTGAACAGGTGTGAAAAGAAGAAAAACATTGATATATTCATTCAGATCTGGCTGAGGAAAGCCCTGCCTAGGTATGTAATTAAAACATAACCAGACCCATAACTCTGAGTGGGTTTTGTCTTGAGAGTCATTGGACAGCATGCTTTTTCCCTGTAATAGTACCTTCTCCTTAAGTGGTAGGTTAAGTTAAGAAGCATAAATTTTCTGTTCCTCTTAAAAATGTTGTAATGCTGCATAGGCAAAATAATGCAGAATTTCTTCTGTTATCAAGAAGGAACAAGAGGAAGTTTCACTTTCTAACCAGTTGAGAAGGTGATATTTTTCCATAAAGGACAGACCTGGGAGACCTCTTCTCTGAAAACTTTATAATTATAAACTAAACGGGACCCGTTCGTGCTAATGTAACTAGGGTGAATCTCTCAGTATGGAAGAAGGGAAAAATGTTCCTCTGTCCCCCAGTTCAGATGTAGAAAATGACATTCAAGATTATTAACAGAACAGGAAGCACAGACAAAGAAAGTAAGAACTATATATGCCTAAGAATCCTTTTTGGATATTTCTGAAGAAAAGAAAGAACTAAACAGAAAGTGTAGAGTAGAAATGGAAGAGGAGAAAATTCTATTCTAATTCTCTCCAAGGTTATAAAAAACCCTACAGTTTTCCATATAATTACAGGAATAATGTGAATTATTAGTTCTTCAAAATATTTTATTTACTGTCTTTGAATTCTACATCCGGGTAAACATTAGTAAACAGGAAAAACTTCAATAGTCTTTTATACCACTAACTTACTACCAGATATATCCAACCTTTGCTTCCTGCTTTAAAATTACGGTGTTGAAGAAAATTACTGTCTTGGACAAAATTGTTATTTGCATAAATCTCTGCAAAATACATTAATTTCATGTTTAGCTGGGATCTATAGAATTCACTCATGAATAGGCCATTGCCTTTCAAAATCATGTAAGTGTAGTCATCCCAGATAAACTTACTTTATAGTAAAGTATGGATGCGTATCAATTAATTCCATGGTCTCAGAATACTTTGAATATTGTATTCTCATACATAATTTATTGATTTATTCATTTGATTCTATTATTGTGAGACGACATGGTCCATGGGAATTTTGCTCTATACATTACTAATGAAAGCAATTAAGCTTCTTTTTGCTTGAATGAACCTCACGTTATTGAATCAAGTACGTTTTTTCATATAAACTGAAGTTGAATAGAACTTGGGCATCAGCTTTTTTAACCATTGCTACTGTAAAAGTACAGATTTTTCTTGTGAATACTTGCCACATAAATGCAGATGACTAATAAAGAAGACTACTTAGCTTTCATCTAAATTTTTATATATGTAAGAGCAAAACCTGAAAATGTACAAGGAACAGATTTTGTAAAATAGACAACGGCTACTCATGGTATTTAATCATGCCCAGACATATTTTTTTTTTCCTGACTGTAATGTCAGAAGATTACATGGTGCAAAGAGATATTTCCCTTTTATTAAAGCTGTGGTACTAATTTACTAATTGACATTAAAAAAAAACAAACAAGGCAGAAAATCATGTAGTCTTTTGACTGAATGGGTAGTATAGAAACTGGTTAATAAACCCACCATAAAATGCGGCATGGGAATTAGTCAAAGCAACAGACATATAAACTGTAAGGAGTGTTGTAGAATGAAACGCCCTTAAACTTTTCGGAGGCCTCAGGGCCACCCCTTTCCTCTAGAACTTCAGCTCCATGTCACTGAAATGTATTTCTGTTTTGATTCACAATTCTTTCAATTTCTTCTTCCTAATCTTGTTCCTACAACTACCTGAAAGGATGTTATAGCAAGGTGGGTGTTGGCCTCTTTTCCCAACTAACATATGATAAGACGAGAGGAAATGGCCTCAAGTTGCACCAGAGGAGGTTTAGATTGGATATTAGAAAAAACTTCTTCATCAGAAGGCTTGTTAAGCATTGGAACAGGCTGCCCAAGGAAGTGGTTGAGCCACTATCCCTGGAGGTATTTAAAAGATGTGTATACATTCTCTTAGGGACATGGTTTAGTGGTGGACTTGGTAGTGTTACATTAACTATACTCAATGCTTGTCAGGCTGCATCTAGAGTACTATGTTCTGTTCTGGTCCCCACAAGTCAGACAGACAGAATGGAGAGGGTCCAAAAAAGGGCCACAAGGATGATCAAAGGGCTGGAGAACCTGCCCTGTGAGGAAAGGCTGACAGTCTTTTCTCCCTGGAGAACAGAAGGCTCAAGGGGAAGGACCTAATCACAGTATTCCAGTAATTAAAGGGCAGCTACAAAGAGGATGGTGTCTTTCCCTTCTCAAGGAGCCACATGGAGAAGACAAAGGGCAGTGGGTACAAGTTATGCTGGGGGAGGTTTCATCTTGATATAAGAAGGAAATTTTTTTACAGTGAGAACCACCACTTACCGGAACAAGATGCCCAAGGATGTGGTTGAGTTTGAGTCACTGGAGACTTTCAAGATGCGACTGGACAGGGTGCTAGATAATCTCATCTAGGTTCCCTTTCCTATGAAGATTTGGACTAGACGATCTTTCCTTCTAATGTGGGCTATTTTAGTGAAAAAGTCTTCTATGAGTTGTTGTATTCAAGGCTTCTTTTCCTAATCCATACCCCTTGGTTTTCATGGTAGTCTAATCAACACTTGAATATCCATTAATAAATGAAAATTTCCAACTCCTTTCTTTCTTGACCCTGCAATCCTAACCATAATCCTAATCCTGATTTGATTTATAGTGTGGGGATGAATATGTTCATTCAGGAAGAATGTAAATAATAAGCTGCTTTTTTTGTTGTCCCTCAGCTTATGCTTTAGTGTAAGTTTAAATGATAAACTGAATTTTTAAACTATTATTTTAGGAAGGGCACCTATCTAGAACTATAGTCAGGTACAGAATGCTGAAAATTGGCATGGACATCAAATACCTTGAAATCCTGAGCTCGGAACATAGCTAGAATGGAGGATGCTGGAAGACTAACTCCTCTTTTTCTACTAACTATAGATTTAACCTAAAGATTTAGCACAGACGACCATAGCACAGATAAATGGCCATAACAGCCATTACAGGTTATTGTAACCTTTGACAGGTCATTGTAACCTCTGGCAACACTAACTCTCATCTCTGTCCCAAGGAACCTTACACTCAAACAACAGATTGCATTCTCCTGTACCCAAACATTTTTCCAACTATTTTAGGTGTTCACGCAGCAATGAACAAGAACCTAGACACCTATAGTGATATGAAATATATTTTTTTTTTGCTACATTAACCAGAACAGAGTAATGAAACAATGAAAATCATATTATACATTATTATAAATTACATAAGTATATTATATATACTTATGTAATACAGAGGGATCCTAGTGACAAAAAAAATAGTGACTCCTGAAACTTGTTCAGTAGTTCTTCAACCTTCAGGACTCACCTTGCTGTGCTCAGCCTTTCTTTCTTTCTTTTTTTATTTTTCTTCTTTTTCCTTCCAAATTAAGATACTATTAACTTCCTATTAAATACATATAAGTACCTTAGTTACTGAAGACTCTAAGTGGTTTCTTTCTATTAACAGTGCATTTGTTTCTGCTTGCCTTGGCCCAGTCTAGTTTTAGCTGGCTTTGATATCTGTCTGGAGGTAACTGTGTGATAAAATCTCCGGAAAACCTAGTTGTTCATCACATAGCAAGCAATAGCTTTTGTCTTGATTGAGACTGGGAGAGACTGCTGTGCAACTTTCAAATGTTGGGTGGATGTTGGGTGGATGTTACGAAGAAAGAAGCAGGTTGTGTTAAGAAAACTCACACAAATAAACACAGGTGTCTGTCTCTAAGACTGGGGACATAACAATCTCCACCATGAGCACCCCACTGTTCCCAGCAAAAGCCCTGAGATGTTCAGAAGTCATGATACAGTGCCCACCTCAATTATTCTTGAGGAAGACTGAACATTCAAACCCAGTGCAACAGTGGAAGGATAAGCAGAGCACCAGAGAAAACAAATAGGTGCAGGAGACTGTTGTGGTTAATATTTTGCAGGAATATTCACTGGTTTAGTATGGAAGCTTTTCAGTGTAAATTCAATAATCTGGACTATAGGAGTGTTGCAATATAAACTAGAGTAACAAAAAATTCTTGGCTCCAGAAACCTGGTGTGTTCCTCTTTTGTACATAACAAGATTCTGGGTGTAGCATGCTAGTATATACACAGTAATCATTTGTTTTATTAAATTTGCAGCTCTTTGTACTAATATGGGAAGAATAAGAAAGAAGAAGTAATTCAGCACACAGCCTTCTTATTTAAGCAAAATGAAGCCCACGTACAATAAACATTATTACTTTGATTATATTCATGTCCAAAGAAATTTCTGTTCCCTTGTAAGTCCTAGCACTAGTCCTAACTCTAGCATTTTACAGTCACCAAGTGCCTTCTGGCAGAACTGCAGATCAAAATAAATCACTGGCTTTTAAAAACACTGTCTCCAGTTTAGCCCTGAAGTCTGGTGCAGAATTAATAAACTGCTTTGTTCAGCTTTGCCTTTCTAGCACAACCCCAAACCTTTGCGTTAATTACAGCCAGCTGTATGTAACATGTAATAGTTGTCAGTAAGTCCATGAACTTTGGGAAACCTCTTCACACACCTTGGACTACAGGTTACATGAATATTAAACATTAAAATTAAATATTGAGGTCATCTTTTATGAAGATATAACCATAACAGAAATGGGAATTTCCACCTTTATCTTAACTATAGACAGATTTCTGATATGCAGATAGTAGACTAGAATACCATTCTACGAGCTTTAAGTTTTTGACATTGCAGCCCTACTTCTGGTCTTTAGAAATGTCGATGTTTCTCCAAGAAAAAGCAATATACAATGGTTTGATTTAATTTAAAGTTTATGTTAAAATCTATTACTGATCTTAATCATATCTAAGCAAAAAAATACATTTACAAAACCTCAATATTGACCGTCCATATTTTCAGGTGTCACTTTAATCCAGAGAGCCCTTAAATTTGTGAAATAATCCAAACCCTTAAACTCTTCTTTTTCTGATTTTAAAGGGTGATTCAATAATGAACACAAGTCTCCTTTTAAACTTTAATCTGAATTTTAATATTTTTTGTTAACAACAATTCCCGGCATCCATGTTTTCTCCTCAGTCCCTCAGCTCATTCTAAATTAGATTCTTGTTTTTCTTTTGGCTGTGAAAAAGTCTCCCATGAGATTTTCAGTGCAATTCATTGCAGTTCCCTCTTGAATACCTACCTCCGGCAATCCAGCTAAACTTTTGGTCTTTGCTGTGACCTTGAAATAATGAATTTTCCCTGTCACCTTCCTTATTCTATACAGAAGGTTCATTGATAGCAGAGACAACTGCTTAGACTGGTTCATAGCCATCATCAATAGTTCTCGTGACTGCTTTGTTAAAGAAGAGAGCTACTGGAGCTGTGGAGAGTGTTAACTATTCCAGCTCTTACTGAAAAGGAAGGTGCACAAAGAAGGCTAATGTGCTTCATGGTTAATCTGGTACGTCTCAATCAAAAAGATCTAGGTCATCCCAGTTACCCTATTTTGGTCCCAAGAACAATGTCTTCTGCTGGAAAGACACCTGTATTGAGGACTGCAACTCACCCTGCTTCTCCTGAAATGCTCTTTTCAAAGACTTAGTCATCTTCCACAAGTTAAATCTTTTGATCCATGGCATTGTTGCTCTTTCATGATTACCCTCAGAGAGGTCTCAGCTTCTCTCGACTGCCTTAGTCCCCAGTTTGAATTTCTATTTTGCTGTATTTTTAAGCCAATCAGCACAGATGTTCTTGGTCTATTGTTGCATTGACGTTCAATACAAACCCTCTGCAGCAGAGGCGTCCTACTCAGCACTGTTTTTCTGCACTTGCACATTCCTTATATTGCCATTCCTTCCCACCACTTCAGTGCTAAATTTCTGTTTCTGTTCTGTCAACAATTTAATCACTGACTTCAAACACATGATTTTGCACTCCACAGTGACGAGTTTCGCTTTTATTTCCTTAATAGAGTAGTCAAGGTTACCACTCTCCACATACTAAAGCAACCTCAATCTCCTTTAGTTTTAGTGTTTTCCTGGCAGACTGTGAATGCTTTTTTTCTGCTTCTTTCAATTCACCTTCACGTTTCGTGCTACCACAGACAAAGGACCTTCTGGATGACCCACATCCCTAAACTTTCCTTTCAATGGGAGAAAGTAATTTCCCTACCTACCCTGGAGGGGAAAAGTGGTTACCTGTAAATTTG
The DNA here is from genome assembly GCA_013398815.1 of Ibidorhyncha struthersii. Classification (NCBI taxonomy): domain Eukaryota; kingdom Metazoa; phylum Chordata; class Aves; order Charadriiformes; family Charadriidae; genus Ibidorhyncha; species Ibidorhyncha struthersii. The sequence continues at coordinate 118,996 of VZSZ01007847.1, forward strand.
ATAGTAACCATCTCTAAAAACCTAGCAAGAAGTCTCAGATGACCACATTCAACACAGTGAAATATTGAATACTTGTTTTCAGTTTTTCTTACTATTCCGTTCTGCTTTCGTAGTCTGTGGCTGCAGTTCCAAAGCACCTGGGATTCCCAGAGCCCCATCCAAAAGGACCCGAGCTGCTCTCATTTTCCACCAAGCTGTGACACTCTTCTCCTAGTCACTTCATTTAGGCAATTTTTGTCATGCACAGAGAGAATCTGCAAACAATAAGTATATGACTGGAAAGTGAAAAAAAAAAAAAAAAGAAAGAAACACCCAACTGTTACTTATGGGTTAGTACACCAGAGAGACACTAACAAGCTATACAAAACATTAGTATTTTTACAGTTTCATAAAGAAACCTTCCTGAGCATTAGTCATCAACCAGGAGAGGAAAGGTTTCTACTGCTCCTTAGAATAGGCTCATTATTAATGCTGTTCATTTGCCACCTTCTGAGTCCCTGTTCTTTCATTTAGGAATTTATAACTTATGTTTGTATTTTTTCTCTGTACTCTTTGAAATGTTTGTGATCTTTGCTATCAGCAGCCTTACCTGTCTGAAATCTTACCTTTCTTACTTGGCATAGTTATAGTCTAGAGAATTTCTTACAGATCTTTCTTATAATCTAGCAACTGTCTCAGAAGTCTGAGTCAAGGTTATACAGTTGTGCCCCGTCAAAGCTGAGCAGAACATGAGGGGGAAGCTACACACCTTGTCTTCTTCCTACTTTTCAGCTTCAGTCTTGCTTTTTACCCAATCCTTCCTTTTCCTCCCTCCTTTCCTCTCTCTTCCCTAGCTCTCTCACCATCTCCCTCCCTCCTTCTCTGCCTTTCCCCCACCCCCTCAAGATAAAGGATGGTGGCAAAGTAAGAAAACCTCAGCTCTCAGCTGAGCCACAGAAGAACTTAACAAGGCTACAACTGCTAACACTCTCCAGCGTCTCTTTCTGCTGACCCTAACCTCCTCTGCTGCACTGCTAGAAAGCCTACAGATCAGTCAGACCTTGTCCCTGTCTACTTCTGCTCTTCTTGCTGATGCCAAAAGCAGCACCATCCATGTCATTTATCTTGCATCTAACTTCTCAGGTGTATCATCTTCAAGAATACCAGGCATAGGCCTGGTATTATATAGGACGCATCCAAGAGTGTCAGGGTTAGCTGAAACACCTGGGAACAGCAGCCTTGATTTGAGCCTGACAGTTATATAGTTTCACAAGAGACTCAATTCATCTTGTCTTTTCGATAGTTTTAACCCTAACTTTAACCTTAAGCTTACACACTGAGCTTGAGAGGGAGCTACAGGGCTGACCTTGATGACCATGTTTGTTTCCTGTTTTTAGCATGAGTCCCAGTGTCCTCAGCTTTCGTCTTGACATTGACATCACTTCAAGCATGAAATGTAATGAGATATATTCTTACTTTTTTTCCCCGAGAAACTGTAATCCTAACCCAAATCTTAACCATAAATTCATCTTTTTTCCTTAATTTGTTCCCCCTCTCTCAAAAAAAAAAAGAAGCAACGTGTTTTTATGTCATTTCTATAATGCTTGAAATTGTGGAAACAGGGACTATTTACCTGATTACTACTAATTATATGATTGTGAACAGTTCAATATTTCATAGTTCTTTGATTTTATTAGTTCTTCAATGAGTTTGATTTTTAGAGATAAAAAAATCTACTTTCTCCTCAGATATTTTCAAATGTTGCAGTGACATCTATTTTCAGCTGTCATGTAAAACACCTGTTGTTATATAATTGATGTGCTTTTCATGAACTTTGCTATTGCTGCCAAGAAATCAAATCAATGTGAAAATAGGGATAATGCTAAGCTGATTTAGCTTCAATATAGCTGGGATTGTGAGCCCAGCTTTTCTAGATATTAGTGACTATCCATTCAATTTTTAGTCATCAGTACAGTGGATCTACTCTTTGTTGTTGATGCGTAAGATGCAACAATACATGTTGTATACCCAGAGGAAGCAGTTTCTTTTCTCTAATTAAAACCTTACTGATTTTTTGTTAACATTACACTTAGAATACACTGCTGACTAAATGCTGCTTTGGAGTTGGTTTCATATGCCCTCAAATACAGTAGCAGGATGCTTTCTTTAGTTTGATTTTGCCCTGTCACATTTCCTGTGGAATTAGGACATTTTTTGGGTAACAGAGAGCCTTCCATCTTAGCAAGAGTGCTTGTGGGAAAACCAAAAGCAAACAAAACCAAATCCCAAATGATGTCTTGCCTCAGTTGAGGTACCATACCTCTTTGAGGTACCATATCTTTGTGTGTGCAGCTGGAATGAGAGCCTAAATCTGTTACCAGTGGACAATACTGAAGACTCAGACAAATAATGAGCTCAGTCATGATGATGATATTGCAGTCTCACTTCCATCGGTACTTCCCTCCAACTGTAAGGGGGGAATGGCTTGATGTTATCCATTTATTCTTACATCTTACTTAACTCAAGACAACTGAAGGTAAAAATACAACTGATGGCTAGATAGATGGATAGAGAGATAGATGACAGAATGAGTGGTGGGTTACTCTTGACTAGCAGCCAAACGCCTGCTAGCTGCTTCCTTCAACCTCAGTGGAACAGGGGACAAAATAGGAAGAAGAAGGACAAGAAAGCTTGTGGGTCAAGATGAAGACAGAGAGATAATTTGTCAATTACAGTTGCAGGCAAAACAGACTTGACCTGGTGAAATGAATTAAATGTATTGCTAATTACAATTAATATTTTGGTTAGTGGAAAACAAAAAGACAAACATTAAAATAACAGCTTTCCTCTTCTCCTTTCCCCAGCTCATCTTCATTCCTTCACTCGAGACTCCTGTCCCACCTCCCCAAGAGATGCAGTGGGGGATGATGGGTGGGTGGGCGTTACAATCGGTATATGACAATTTCTCTCTGTCACTCCTCCCCTCCCACGCTTTTCTTCTGTTACAGCATGGGTTCTCCATGAGTGGCCGTTCCTTTGGGAATATCTATCTGCTCCAGCACAGGTCATCTGTGGGTCGCAGGGGAATCTCCACTCTAGCATCATGGAGCACTGCCTCCTCATCCTTCTTCTCTGATCTTGGCCTTCCCTTTGCTCTTTCTCACTCTTTTTGTTCCCTCCTCCTCTTTCTGTGGTGCTTTCTGCCCTTCCTTGAACATGTTTCCCCAGAGTTGCCACCATCTTGCCCGAGGAGCTCAGCCGCGCCCTGTGATGGGTCCATTGGAGCCATGTGGGACCGTATGTGTCTGGCACGGGGCAGCCCCTGGCCTCTTCTCAGAGGCCACCCCTGCAGCCACCCTCATCCTTCTAATATCAACACCTTAATACATACGCCCAATATAAATAGGTAGGTAGGTAGATAGGTGTGAACGTATAGACATATAGAACACCGTTATGAATAGTTGTTGAGGATGTAAGTGATATTAAAAAAAAAAATCATCTGCATTTAGTACATTTATGCTACATTTAGACCAGAAATACCTCTCCTTCTCTCTCTCTCTTTCTCTTCCCCCCTCTTCCTCACTCTTTCACCTTGTTACTTGTGAGGAGGTAATCCATCTGTGTGCATACCATCTGCCTCTGGTGACCTTTGTTTGACAGGGTCTACCCAGAGCCTTTCAGCATCTGCCATTAGACAACCGCTTTACTTGAGAGAGCTTTACAGATTATTGAGCCCTGTTCAGTATAGTCTTTCGAATGGATCTTACGTCATCCTTTGGTCTGCTAGTGGAGTTAAGTAGCTATTATGGTGAATTGTCCCTTTGGTGTTCTCTGAAGCCCAGAGAGATTGTCTTTCACAATGAAACTCATTTTATTTCTTCCTTATCTAAGACACAGTCTGTTTCTTAATTAATTTTTTTTTTTTCATATTCACTTCCTTAGACACGGTTGTTGCAAAAAATGGCAGGGCATTGGTTTCTGCTTCTGATCTGCAGTAAGCATGTACATATTTGCATATATGCAAATGATACATAAAAAGTTATAAAACTGCTTTTTCATAAGATGAGTTATGAAGTAGTGAATAAATAAAATTACTACAAGGTTTACTTGCTCTCTTTTCTGTAGTAGATCGTTGAGACAATCGAGCAAACAAAATAAAAATAGACTACTGTTCAAACTGTACCTTAGTTTGAAAAGCTTATTTCCTAGATATTGAAAAAAACTTTGTTTTGCTTTTAGTTCACAGACATCAAAAAATAGAACTAGGAATAGTTTACACTGCAGAAAATATCTGTGCTTCATATTCTATAGTATTCTCAAGCATACACTTTCTTAGTCTATGTACAAGGTTTCATATGAAGGTTTCACCTGAATTTTGCAAAATATGAACAATGATCAAGATCTTGAGATCTTTTCAGCTTCAATTGATCACTAAGAGATACAAACCATGAAATGTAGACATTTTTTAATGATAGTTATAGGCCATATAAATTCAGACAAAATTATCGCATTTATTTGACCTGCAGAATTAGACTTAAATAATTTTTCTGGTAGAAAATTTTATTAATTTAAAATATTCACCAGTTTGTCCTTTAAAGATCAAAGGAATGTTGTAGAGGGTTCAATCTGTACAATTTGAAGTGGAAAATATGAAGAACCCCTCTCTAATAGAAGTTAATTGAACTCAATCCCAGAAAAATTTTTTACTTCAAAAGCAGCTAGATCCAAGCTGGTCCACCCACTTTACATAAGTCTAGGATATCTATATAACATTCCAAGAATAAGTGACACCTTTGTAACACTAGTGTGAAAAGAATGATGTATATAAAAGCAGAAGTTAAACTCCAAATATAGAAGGAGGCTGTGAAATAAAATGATAGTATTGTTAGTCAAACACAGAGAACTCTAAAGTGTACTCAATGAGAGAAAAAAAGCTGTCGATTTACTTGGACTTTTTATGTGTTTGTGTGCATTCAAGATAGTGAAGGATAATGTGAACTGAGCTAAGTCAGAAGTTAGAGAAAATATGGAGTGAAGTATAATTGAATAGTCTCTAGATCTTTTGAAAGGTGTTGGTCAGCTGTAACATTTGAAATAAGTCACTATGTAAAATATAACAGTTTTATTTAGTTAACTTTAGCTACTTATGCATAAGAATAGCTTTTAAACAAATTTATAAAGGATTTCTGTAGTAAGTGCTCACTAGGTAAGTATATTTAATTTCCATTCTGAAGTGACAACTGTGGGAAAAAATAGTAGCTTTCTGAGGTAAACAGATTTGTTAATGCAAAGTGTGAATGTATTAAATCTTAAGAGAAACCACAGTACTTCGGAGAAGTCAGGGTGTACAGTTAGTGACCTATTCATTCTACTGTACAAAAAAAGTGTCAGAATTTCATACTAAGTAATCAAACAAAAAGAAGTACAGAAAGGGCAATTCATGCTGGGGGAGAATATATTCAACATAAAGAAAGTTTCCTGTACATTTAGCTTCATAATTTCATGCTTGAGATGCCAGTACATCATGGATAAGAAAAGGTAAAATGATGCTGTGTCTAAGTGAAATGGAAAACCATTGGGACATAAACTCTAGCTCTTTTTTTTTTTTTTCTAAATAATAAAGACCAATTGAAATTAGAAATATGCTTAATAGTGCAGAAATAATTTGAATACCACCAAAGATAATATACACTTAACTCTCAGCTTGTCCACTTTATTTCTGATTCAATTTAACTAGCAGACTTCACAAACTGTATCTTATATCTGAGGTTCCTAACAAATGTGAATGTACATATGACTTAATGTGATAAAGGTCATGAGGCTGATCTTGGTAGTATCTATCAGTAAAATAAGCTGTATAATTTCAATAGATGGAATTAAGGTACAGCAATGGGTTATACACATCTTAATAAAAAATCCTATCCTAGCAATGTGCAGTCAATGAATACAGGTATGGTGAGATAAGTCTTGCCCACCATTACAAAACAAAGGATAAACCACCAGTAATGTTATTTAAAATCATTATTTTACTCATTAAATGTCTATCTGGATTTGCAGGAGCTAGGCAGTGGGAAGAATGCAGGCTTAAAATACTGTTCTGATAGAATGTCTTAATGAATACTTAATTGTTGAGCTGTCTATATTGACTTTCACTTGACATTAACGTCAATGGCAGTGATATTAGGGCAATGACTGCCTCTTTTAAAAATCTAATCTGTAGACCTGAATGGCATTAATCATAGAATCATAGATTACCAAGTTGGCAGGGACCTCAGGGATCATCTGATCCAACCTTTCTTGGCAAAAGCACAGTCTAGAAAAGATGGCCCAGCACCCTGTCCAGCTGAATGTTAAAAATGTCCAATGTTGCAGAATCCACCACTTCCCTGGGGAGATTATTCCAATAGCTGATCATTCTCACTGTGGAAAAATTTCCTTTTTTGTCCTTTCAGAATCTCCCCAAGAGTAACTTGCACCCACTACCCCTCACCTTTTCCATGTGACTCCTTGTAAAAAGGATGTCTCCATCTTCTTTGTAGCTACCCTTTAAATACTGGAACATGGTGATAAGGTCTCCCTTAAACCTTTTTTTCTCAAGGCTGAACAAACCCAATTCTCTCAGCCTTTCCTCATATGTCAGGCTTCCCAGCCCTTTGATCATATTTGTGGCCCTTCTCTGGACCCTCTCCAGCCTGTCCACGTCTTTTTTGCATAGCAGGGATGAAAACTGAACACAGTATTCCAGGTGTGGCCTGACGAGTGCTGAGTAGAGTGGGATAATTACTTCTTTATCTCTGCTGGTGATGCAGGTGTTGATGCAACCCAGCATACTGTTGTCTTAATTTCCCACAGAAGCACACTGTTCACTCATATTGAGCTTGCTGTCCACCAGGACTCCCAGCTCCCTTTCCACAGAGCTGCTCCCCAGCCAGGTAGATCCCGGCCTGTGCTGCACTCCTGGATTATGTTTTGCCAGGTGCAAGAATTTACATTTGTCCTCGTTGAACTTCACAAGGTTCTTGTTAGCCTGCTCTTCCAGCCTCTCCAGGTCTTCCTGCAGGGTGGCTCTCCCTTCCAAAGTGTCCACTTCCCAACTCAGTTTGGTATCATAGGCAAACTTCATCAGTGTACACTCGATCCCATCATCCAGATTGATTATAATGATATTAAAACAGCATTGGGCCCAATATCAATCCATGGGGGACCCCACTTGTGACAGGCTGCCAGTTTGAAAAGGAGCTATTTACCACCACCCTCTGGGTGCAGCCTCTCAGCCTTTTCCCCACCCACCTGTTGCATTATGAGTATAGTTTGAACATTTGTCTGTTTCAGAGCCCCTCCAAGGACTTTCACTGAGACAGTTCAGTGAAAGTCCTTATTCAGAGCCCTACAAAGGACTTTCACGAAGATAGTTTCACAAAGTTGAAAAGATAAATGATATATTGAAGCAACAGATAGATTCGGAATTGCCATTGATAAACGTACTACCTGCAATAGTGCTAATATATTATAATAGTGCTATGAAAATAAATGAAAAAATGCTCTCCTGGATGTTCTTCACCAGGAGGTGAAGATGCAATGCTTACCAAGAGGGTGTCCCTGTCTTGGTGTCGAAAGAGCAGCATAGCCCATCGACTGTCTCTTCTAGGTCTCTAGTCTCTTCTCCCTCTGAGAGATCTTTCTAAGAGATAATTTCTTCAATATCCTTTATATCCTACCTAATCTTATCTGCCCTGCTCCCTTCTCCAGGGTGACATTTTAATACGATTTGGGCGGCGAGTCAGTACTATAGTCATATATGTTTAACGTGTCCTTCTTTAAGCTTATTATTGTATTCAGGGATGTCAACTTTATAATTCATTTCATGGATAGTCAAGCAAAAGGTCTCACTCTGGGCACCGCGGCCTTCAGGGTTCTGTACTGAAACTGTTTATCTGCTTATTCCTTCATTCCTGCAATCTTTAGCCACAACAGGACTGTCCTACTGCCTCAAGACTCCCTCCTTTGGCTGCTTCTCTTGCCAACCTCTCTGATCTCCACCCGTAAGACTGTCACAAGACATAAGCAGACACCGGTGTTTTTACCAGTTCCCACACCACCGCACAGACTGCTTGCCTGGACCTTAACACATCGGTTTCTCTAGAAGGAGGCTGTGGGGAACCATGTCAAAAGTCTTGGAGAAATCCAAGTAGACAATATCCACCACTCACCACACATCAAGAAAGTAGGTTACATTGTGGTAGAAAGCAATCAGTTTTGTCAAGCATGATTTGCCCTTGGTGAATGCATACTGGCTTTTCCCAATCTCATGTTTCATTTGACATGTGATAACCTCCAGGAGGATTCGTTCCGTAACTTTCCCAGGGATTGAAGTAAGACTGATGGACCTATAATTTCCTGGATCCTCCTTTAAGGCCTTCTTGTAGATGACGGTGACATTAGCCTTTTTCCAGTCTTCAGGGACATTCCTCAATTTCTGTGGCTTCTCAAAGATTATGGAGAGTGGCCTCACAATGATGTCAGCCAGCTCTCTTAACACTCTCAGGTGGACAGGATCAGGGCCCATTGATTTGTAGGGGTCAAGATCCTGCAATAGTACACGTACCACTGTTTCCTTCACTAATGGTGGCTCTGTGTTTACATCAACCTGGATTTTTGTACCTACAGCCTGAGGTCCAACAGTGCTGGTAAAGACAGAAGTGAAGAAAGTCTTGAGCACCTCTGCCTTTTCAGCATTGTTGGTGACTAATTCACCTCTCCTGTGTAACAGTGGGCCAATATTTTCCTTCTGCTTCTGCTTGTTGTTTATGTACCTGAAGAACCCTTTCTTGTAGTTTTTGCATCTCTGGCCAATTTTAATTCAAGCTGAGCTTTTGCTTGTCTAACTGCATCTCTGCATGCCCTGGAAATGCCCTGTAATTCTCAATGGATATCCATCTGCTTTTCCATCTCTGGTGTGCTTCTATATTGGTTTTGAGCAGACTCAGAAGCTTGTAGTTAAGCCAGGGGCATCTCTTGCTCCGCCTACTTCCCTTACCCTTAAAGGGGTTGAACCGTTTTTTTTACTTCCAGGAGAGCGCTCTTGAAAAACTTCCAGCACTTGCTAACACCTTTATCGTCCATGGAAGCTTCCCATGGAATCCCTCCCAACTGAACTCTGAGGGAGCTGAAGTTTGCTTTTCTAAAATCTAAACCGTTTGTCTTAGTACTAACCTTCAGTGTGCTCAGCAGGTTCCCAAACTCTAAGATATTGTGATCACTGCAGCCAAGGCTATCACTAACAGAGATATTACAAAGCAGGTTTACTTGGTTTGTGAGTAGCAAGTCCACCAGCATCTCATTCCTGTTTGGCACATCTAGCATTTGTATGAGAAAGCTGTCCTCTACACATTCTAGGTACTTGATGGATGACACGTGAGCTGCTGTATTGTTCTTCCAACAAACATCTGGGTCATTGAAGTCACGCATAAGAACCAGGTTCTGTTGACCTGAAGCTTGCTTAAGTGACCCAAGTATTGCTTTGTTGGCCTTATCATCTTGGTTTGGAGGTTGGTAGCAGGTGTCTACTGTAAAATCGCTGCTGGGGACGACCCCTCTGATCTTGACCCAGAGGCATTTGATAGGGCTTCCACAGTCAACGCAGTTGACTTCTCTACATTCAAGGTTCTCCTTAACATATAATGTTATTCCTCTTCCCCTTCTTCCCTGTCTGTCATTACAAAACAGCCTATAGCCATCCATCAAGAACCTCCAGTCATGTGAGTTGTCCTACCATGTTTCAGTTATTCCTATGATATAACTTTCTGGCTGGGCGTGGACATCCAGTTCCTCCTGTTTGCTCCCCAGGCTGCATGCGTTCACACCTTGGAAGTCAGCTAAGGAACATTTGTCGCTTCTCTGGTTGGCCTGGATTATTGCCCAATTGGTTGCAGTGGTGTGAGCATTGCCACTTTGGACCTCGCCCCCCAAGTCCTTCAGTTTAAAGCCTGCCTCACCAAGTTGGCCAGCCTGCTGCCAAAGATTGTCTTTCCTCTTCTGGACAGGTGTATCCCATCCGTTCCTAGCAGGCTATAGTCATCAAAGAATGTCCCATTGTCATAAAAGCCAAAACACTCACAACTGCACCAGCCACGAAGCCAGAAGTTGATCTGCATTATACATCTATTTCTGGCTGCCCCCTTTGCTCTAACTGGTAAAATGGAAGAGAAGATAACGTGGGCACCAATACTTTTCACTTGCACCCTGAGGGCTTTGTAGTCTTCATTGATCCTGCCCAGTTTCCGTCTTGCGGTGTCATTCGTGCCCAGATGAAAGAGTAGCAATGGATAATAGTCTGTGTCTTGACAATTTGTGGCACCCTCTTGGCAACATCTCTGACCTTAGCTCCCAGAAGGCACCATACCTCTTGTGACTCCATGTCAGGCTGGCAGATGGGTGCCTCTGTGCCCCTTAATGGAGAGTAACCCACCATGAGCACTTATTGTTTCTTTTTGCAGCACCTACTGTGTGCTGCTGGTAAAGTTTCTCCTTGCAGACCTTGCTCATGGGTGTCTACAGCTGTGAAAGCTTCATATCTGGTTTTGATTGTAATGTTGGAGGGTGGGGACTGAAGCAGCGTCCTGCTTTTGTGGGTCACCAAGGGTCCAAGGTGCCTCACTCTGTGTGGTGTCTACCACAAGAACATGGTTCTGAAACCACTTATCTATCTCCGTCTTGGCCCCTCTAATTCTGAGCAGCTTCTTAACTGTTTCCTGCACAGCTTTTGCAGGTACTTTCCTTTCTTCAGAAGGATATGGGCACTCACTGCAACCTACCATCTGTACTTGTCCTCCTTCCTTATGGGTTCCATCTGGGTGGAAGTACTACACGCCTCGTGGGCTTTCTCTGTAAAAAGACTGCTTTTAAGTCTGAGATGAGTGCCTACCATCCTGGCAGAGACCTCTTGAGCTGGTAAGGTGACTATGCCCTTCCTGCCTGCCCTCCTGCACAAACTGATGTGCCACACTCTGTTTGCAGCACTCCTGATCACTAGTGCTCCCCAGGCTGCTTTTTATAGGCGTGAGGGAGTCCACGGTTGCTCTGGCAATGCCCAAGCCTCATCAGCATCTCCCACAAGACCTGCTGGCTCCTGGCATGTCTCTCTGCTGCCCGAGTGTTTCCCTACCTCAGGAAAATCCCCTGTGCACCAAGATCTGCAGCTCTGCTGCAGGTCAGGCTGGCTCCAGGGCAGCCCCCTCAGTGATCCGACTTAATTAAGATATTAACACGGATCAGTAATAAATATATTGCAAAGTAAACCTTGGACTCATGCAAACCTACATTTGAGAATTGCATGAGAATTAAATAGAATCTTTCCATAGAAAGGCACAAAAAGATAATTTATTAGCTCTGATTGGATAAAAAAAGGATTAAGTATCTGAAGAAGAAAATGGGGATTAAGTATCTGGAGAAGAAAAAGGTTTTGGGAGTAAAAGATATGAAAACTTCTCACCTTTTTAGATATTTAGGTGTTCTAATGTTTTTAAATAGTAGTATTTTTTCTTACTTTTAATTTTGGCATTCTTGAACAGTTGACTGTTGTTTTCAAGTCACTTTTTTATACACAATAAATATTCATGTAAAACACCTCAGACTGAAAACTTCAAAGCTTAAGGTTCCAATAATAAACAGTAAATCACCTTGATTTCAGAGATAGAAGACTGAGCTGTTAAAACAATACATGACTTAGATATCTTTAAGTGGGTTAAAATAAAGAAAATAAAAGTGAAAAAAGATACAGATTTCTCTGATGAAAGACAACACTAAATCTTGGCAAAATTTGAGATATGAATTTCTGACAACTTATTGACCAGATTTATCAATAAATCCCAGCGAATTATATGCAAGAAGAAAATTATCAATGAATTATACACAATGTCTAAACATTTTTTTGTTTCTTTGCTTTGTGTGTTTGTTTTTTCCTAGTTGAAGAAGTGATTGCAACTTTTTGGAGTAAACGTGGTTACAAGGCTTGCTAATACATTTTTAAACAATTGAATGATATATTACATTTCTTTTCTGCCTTATATGTAATCATGGTTGGAGTGATGGATTTTTTAATGTGATTTTTCTATATTGGTCTTCAAACTGACAAGTTAACAATAATTTATTTCAACTAGGATAGCTAATATTTTTCCATTCCTTAAGTGGATTTATCTATTTTATATTAAAATATATGAACATTAATATAATATTTTTTAAAATAATTTCTCATAGGGCAAAATGTTAAAAGAGCAAAAAGAATATGAGAAAATCAGAGGATTTGGAATGACAAATGTTGAATTCTGTAACCACAAAAAAATTTAATGTCAAATAAAAATTTAATAACAGGTATTAAGTTGAGAAAGGAAACAAGAAAAAAGCACGAGAGAGTGAGACTAAGAAAACAAATAAGAAATCAATCCTAAAGATCTAAAATCAGAAACTTATATATCTCTTAAGATGTGAACTTTAGCAAATATTAATAATATGACATGCATGCATTATGAAATTTTATAGAATGCTATAATCAAATTAAATTTATCTAAATTTAAAAATTAAAGAAAACAAGTAGTAGAAACAAAGAAACATCTAGCTGAAAAGGTGTAGCATCTACTATCTAAAAGGAACACCTGAAAAAGAAAAAATCTCTGATGACAGGAAGAAATTATGTAATCAAAAGAGAATTGCCGAAACACGTCGCCTCCTGTCCCTACTAAATGAATGTATAATCAAAAAAAGGGTCAAAAAACCCATATTCTATATAATAAACATTGTATATTCAAGGAAAATTTCTGAATACTCTCTCTGATATGGTTAGTAAGCTCAATATTGTTTATTGTCTCCTTTTCTCTGTGTCCCCACATCTTCTCAACAGAAGCATTACAGAAGCTTTAGCTTGTATGACACATCATTGCCCCATTTCCCACTTACATTAGAGACAATTTGGAATATGTAAACATTGTTCCAGGATTATCAAGTGCAGAAGCTATTGCCTACCCCTAAAAAGATACTGGGAATAAAGCAAATCTCAGAGTGGGTGTTTCTGCTAAGGAAGACGACTAGAGGGGCCTTTGGATACTGTGGCTACATCTGTGTTGGAAAACTAAAATGGCCGAGAGATAAACAGGAATGATAGACTATTATCTCCTGCAGCATTTAATTACCATACCGTGGTTTAAAGAGTAACACAGAGAACAGACTATTCTCAATAGGCAGTTTAGTAATGGACAATCTGCTTTGGAGGGTGACAGAATTCAATGTTATAGATATAAACCATTCTGTAACAGCTGGTCTCACTGTCAGGAAATAGTCCAGGACACATCCAAATTACTACAAAGAACACAGCCTCAGAAGTTGATCAAAACATCCTGGATGAATATGGCTGCAAGGTTTAAGAGAAAAGGTATTTATTTCAGTTAAACATGTCATAGGTGGTTTGAGGGCTCAAGGCTGGAACACTAAAAGTATAAAAAGCTAAAACTATCTTTTCAGATGCCAGAAGCCAGCTGAAGGTACCGGTATGTAACTTAAACTAAGAAGAATTTTCAAAAATAGATAGCCCCTGTATGGGAAAGTAAAAAATAAAATTGAAGTGGAATTTGTGGACAATTGTATCCATCCCTTTCATGTCACAAATCATTCTACTGAAGTTTCCAAATCTTCTTATAGTTTCCCACTTCCAATTATTCACAGTTTCCCAGAACTGCAGAAGGTATGTCATACCTGTTGAGGTATGAAGGCAACTTTTGAGATCACATAGGCCAACTGTGCATGTCAGAGCAGGATCAACTATAGAAGGTACCTCAGAGCCACATTCAATCAGGTTTTGATTGTCTACAACAGTGGGGACTCCATAAGCACCCTGGGCAAGCTGTTCCAGTGTTTGACCATCATCACAAAATATATTTTTTAATATATGTTTAAACAAAATTTCCTGCATTTCAATTTGTGCTGATTGCCCTTTGTCCTGTCAGTGGGTGACACTAAGAGTCTGACTTTATCTTCCTTTTCCCTGTCATTGGATATTTACACAAACTGATAAGACACCCCCTTGAGCCTTCTTCAGGTTGAACAGTCCCAGCTTTCTCAGCATCTCCTTGTATGACAGATGCTCGAAGCCCTTATCATCTTCACTGCACTTGGTCCAGTATGTACATCTCTCTTGTACTGAAGAACCCAGAAATAGGCACAGCATTCCAGATGTGGTCTCATCACGGCTGAGTATGCAGGATCGTCTCCCTCTAGCTGCTTGCAAAACTCCTTTTAACACAGACCAGGAGGTTGTGTTACTTCCAGTTCCATTTAAAACTTAGTGGTCCTTACCAGAAATACTTCACTGAAATATCCTGGTCATCAACTGACCTTTTCAAAAGCTTTCTGACACTGCTGTTTAGTATTTGTTCTATGATCAAATGATGAACCTTTTATTCAGACTCTTACAGTTATGTTCTGGCTTAGAGAAGAGATGGTTGGTATTACTCTATAAGGGTTTCTGTATTTTGTCTTATTTATAATATTTTTGTTCTTCCTGCATGAAATTCTGTTTCTTGTCTGTGCTGTTTGCATTTCAACTTCATCAGCAAAGCTCTGCATTTTACATGAAGATAACAGAAGGCAAACATAAAACAAGACCATTCTGAAGACCACCACTTGGAAAAAAGAAATCTATCCTGCTAACATCATTCCAAACATTTTAAACATTTTCATTTTACAAGTCATGTTCCTTTGTACATCATAACGATAATTCCTTCTTTCTTTTTTTTTTTCCTTCTTTTTTTTTTCAGTTCAACTAATGGTTACATAGTGCTATCTCCACTATTTTTTCTAATGAAGAAATATATGGTTTTCTGTAGTACCTTTCTCTGGAGAAGTCGCTATCAAAACCAGGTATGATTAATCTTTGGTTTTTTACTTTTTATTATTTTATTTTCTATAAAATATCTAAGTCTTTACTTTGTCTGTCCTCCAATATTTATTAAAAGTCTTATATAATACTGAACGTGCCCCAAAGCACCACTTCTGGGGTCCAGCAGTGTTTGCCCCGAAAACTTCAGTTGCCTGCTTAGATATGAGTTTCCTCAATCACTTTAATATAAAATCTAAATTCCAACTGAATATCACTGGGCTCCTATGCAGTTTGCTGAATGCCAGCTTAAGGGTATTTCTGACAGCTGCATTGTAGCTATTTACATTTTCAACTTCATTAGAATGTCTTACCCAGGAAGAGGTTTCTATTGCATTTTTTTTTTTGCCTGAAAAAATACCAAAACAAAGAGACACATTCTATATCCATTTGAAAAATTCAGTCAAAATTAAATGTCACCGCAGGAAAGTTGTCTTGAAAAAAAAAAGAAATGGAAATTCTCCAAACCAAAGAAATTTTGAATGAGCTTCCATAGCAATATCTGATTCATGTGGTTGCCTATGTGAACTGGCAGCTACACCTATTTAATTTCATTTGCATGCACATTTCATCGAGTTTCTTCATATTTCCCTTATAAAGAATCATTGCTAGAGTAAATTATACCTGTGGCTGTGAGAGTATCCCGTGTTTCCTTAACAGTGATTTTCTCCTTTTCAGGGTGTGAGAACTGCTGGTGAAGAGAATAGCAGCAGACAAATCTGGTTTTAGCAGTTCTTATTTGGTAAGTACGAGAGAGTTTGGTGCTTGTCTTCATGATGGTTCGTGTGGGTGGTTGTGGGTACCTATCACAGGAGTTAGATGCAGATGACCTCTCACACTTCCATACTCTCTCTTTTAACAGGCTGCAAGTGGTCAATGAGGCCAGGCTGGGTATACCAAACCCAAAGGACACCATCTTGCCTATTTAAATCCCACTCTCCTTGGTTATGCAAGGTAGAGGAAACAAGGGTGATGTGATTAGCACTGACTTCACTGACATCTAGACTCAACTTTCTCCAATTTGTTATCAACTAAATAAATACAAAGTAGAATAAGAATCTACAAAACTAAAGTACTGACTGAAATGTATGTGTGGCCCATATCATAAGGCAGTATCAGAGCAGTTAAGAGACACCTGTTCTGATTTAGTTTAGGTCGCAGATCACACTCAGGTAGATATCCAAGCATCAGATTATGACTCACTCTCATAATCAAACACTAATAGACTGCAAACTCATGACTGTAAGAAAATAAAGTGAGTGGATACTTTCAAATATTTAGACAAATTACTCCTTCCTATTAAAAAAATGATTTTAGATTGTTAGTACACATGAGCAGCAATATGACTGTTTCTAAGATGCAGATTTACAAATGGGTTTTAAAATAAGAAAATAATATAAAAAAAAAACCCTAAAATTACTTAGTTTAATGGAAAAAGCCTTTACATTATTTTGTCTAAAAACTTCTCCCCCTTATTTTCTTTTGTCTCCCAAAGTAGCAGCCTAACAGATATTCCAAGAACTCTAAGTAGCTGTCTCTAGTGCACCATTAAGTTGAAATAAATAAAAATATTCCTCTTCCATTTCTGCAAAATGGTACAGATATCAAGAGGGCAATGCCATTATGAAAGAAAAACACTAGGTGTTCATTGAGAACAAAATCTGTCAAAAACATTTTTAGTTGTTTAGCATTTCTTCTACGAGTGAATCACATCTTCACACTTTTTAAAGGAAAGCAATAAGCGCAGTGTTGTTCTTACACCAAAAGGGTTTGTAAGACAAAAAAATTATTGCAATCACTATAAATTGTTTTTCAGCATAGTTGCATTGATATTTAAAAATTTTCCCATTAAGATTATTTTGCTACAATGACAAATTCTAAATAATTTAATCACAATCGCTTTGAAGGCACCATATCCAACACATGCCATTCCACTGCACAATCTTTATTTGATGAAGTCAAAAGAGAAAGATAAACTGTAGGTTGGAGAAGAGTAGGATTTGTTACTGTGATATTGTATCCAGGAAGTTGTGCAATGCTCTTTTAAGATAAGGAGGTTACATTACCCCTATGTCTAACATGTAATATATGGCACACCTTGAAAACTCAGATTGGTAAAGAAGTATAGCAACATAAATGGGATGCAGTGTATCACCTGATATGGTTAATTCCACTTTCAAAATGTTGAAAACAAAGATATGCAAAGGCACAACTACTTACTAGATTAACTTGTTGTTGTTTTTGTTATTAATATATATTTTTTTCTATGAGTGGTTACATGTTCTTCATTTGACACAAGATGAATTTCAGAAATCAGTTTAGCACCATATAACAAAAAGGCGTACAGATATCTCAGACTCTGAATAATTTAGTGTCCCAGTGTACAAAAGCTTGCAACAGAC
Organism: Ibidorhyncha struthersii; assembly: GCA_013398815.1. Classification (NCBI taxonomy): domain Eukaryota; kingdom Metazoa; phylum Chordata; class Aves; order Charadriiformes; family Charadriidae; genus Ibidorhyncha; species Ibidorhyncha struthersii. The sequence goes on from VZSZ01007847.1 coordinate 136,300, forward strand.
TTTCTCAGCAAGTTAATGAGAGTGAAACAGTGAATGGGAAGGAGGCATCCTTTCAGCTTTTGGTTATGACTTAAATGTTTGTATATGGGTAAATAATGCTGTTGTCATCCAGCACATGAAGACTAGCGATAACGTCCTGCAGTAAGTGGATCACAGTATGAAACAAGACAGTTTCAAAATTCCCTAGAAAAAAATGTCTTTTACTTTACTGCTTAAATAGCTCCTAGAAGACAGCTATCTAGTATCACGAATAAGGCTCTTTGATAGTCCAACAGTAAGTAAGAACTCTAAAGAAAAGCAGAGGAAAAGAACATTAACAGTACCTTTGAACAGAAGTATTAATGCTACACTAACATTTTCTGTTAGAGTGTATTATCCCTGCAGTAATTTTCAATGTAAAAGAAATTGATATTTTAAAAGACTGGGATAAGTTTACATCCTAGTAAGAAGTTTTTATTTTAAAATATTATAAAAATAGTTCTATTACAATGTAAATTACTTGTTTTCTTGGTATGAAATGCAAATATTAATATAATGACACATAGCCGTGCTATCTCTTGATCACAAGGCGAATCAGAACAATTAACCCAGCAAATATGCTACACATAAATACAGCAATTTTGAGTTTTATACTAACATTTCCTGAAAAGTCTTAAAAAGGCAATCTTGTTCTGTGCTTTTTAACCATGAATTAAGAAAGAGAATGCAATGACTATTCTACATAATTTTACTTATTTTTGCATAAGAAATGTTTCCTCGGTTTTGGGGTAGATAAAGGTGCATTTTTCTTCAAATTTGTGGTATTCTCATTAGCTTAGTTTTTGTGTGTGTTCTGTTTTGTTTTGTTTTGCTTTGTTTAAAGAAATAATCCATACAATTATATGAAAAACAGAGGTAGTCTTGTAACTGCATGTGAAGACTAACATTAATATCTTTGCACAAATTTAATAATTCTGTCATATTACATGTATCTTTCCATATATTTATTCTTCTGTGCTTTAAATTTGACTAATATTATCCTCCAGAATTCAAAGAGGAATTATAAAAGCATTGGACATGCTAGCCAATACTTTCAAAGTCCTTGTTGTAATAGCTAGTCTGCGTGAATGTGTATTTGAATTTGATGGCTCCCTCAGTGCAAAATGTCCATCTTTTTTAGCTGCTCGCCTAGAATGTCAGGTTGAAAGTGTACAATGCTGTCATTCCAAAGTTCATAATCACTATGTGCAGGTGAAATACAGATTTAATGATTCACTATTTTCAGCTTGACTTGAAAATATATCAAGAATTTATTTAATAAATGGTGCACATCAATCTACTGAAAAGCTCATGTAAGACAAGCTTCATTCATCAAAACAACTCCTAAACAAATATAAACCAAGATCTCTCATGCTATCAGCTATATTAAGTTGTTCTTCTCTAAAAAGTGGTCTTTTTAATTAAATGACGAGTAGAATATCTGATCAAAATTGTATATTTTATTGTTAAGTAGATTTGACTAATGTACCACATAACTTCTTTTTATCCTTAAGCACCTTCTGTACGCAGTGAAGAATGTGTTAAACGTTAATCTTCAAAATATACCATATTTTGTGACAAAAGGAGATTTTACATTACTTCTTTATTTATATTTGTTTTTTTTTGTATCTCTTAGTTGTCAGACAATAAACAGAATTTTTTCAAGATAAATAACAAATGTATCAAGTATAAATGTGTTAACCTAATCATGGTTATTGCTCTTAAGCTTCAAAAAACATGGAAGGAACATACTTCTAATGAGTGGTTTAGGTGAAATATCAGACATCTGGAGAAGATTTTGGACTTTTTTTTATTTTATTTTTGAGTTGTTCAGAGATTTTCAGAGATGACTCTAGAATATTTATCAAACAACATACTTACTGAAGTGAAGGTGAGGGAAACAAAATTATTAAATTTTCCCTCTATTATTCAACTTCTTTAAAGAGCTGAATGAAAAAAAATAAATACTTATTAAAAAATAATAATGCTGCGAAGTGCAAAACAATGCACTTCATGAAAGACTTGAATTTAAATATCCAGATCTATTCAGCATTCATCAGCAGAATTAACTGGGTGAAAATATATTGCATGGGGGTCATAGCTTAAGGATTCTTGCAGCTACTGAGCTATATCTCCTTTTTGAAAGCTATGACATTTATGAACTATCTAACAGGAATATTTTCAACTGTATTTGAATGTGTATCTTCCAAGAAACCCGCGCAGCTGTTCCTTGGATTCATTGCCAAGGTCATCTGTCATTCAGTTTTCCTCTCCACAACACTAAGAGCTCCCAATTGAGAACATTCTTCTAAATTATACATGAAGACTTTCACTGTGGATTAGATTTATGGTGAAAATTCAAAGAAACAGCACAAAAGGACCATGGAATTTGTTTCTTAACTGGGCAAGGCTTTACCTGTTACAACACTGCAAACTGGGTCTAAAGTTTTCTGATTTTGTGACATATTTTCACATTTTCCATCCAAAAAATTAGTGTGTATGATTGTGTCCATGTATGTGCAGGGGTGAAGGAGACAAAAAGAGAGCAGGGAAATTAATGGAAAGCTGTAATGTTTTTCATGGAGATAAAAAAAAAAAATAAGTAATTCAGAAAGCAATTTTAAAAAGAATACTGGAACGTAGGAACGGTACTGAAGAGGAAAAAGCAAAGCAAATACTTGCTATTGTCTTGCGGATTTAATGGGGCAAACGTGTCAGATAAATTGAGGAAGTTGATCAAGATATAGTAAGAAGTATACAACAAAAGCAGATGAGCCTGACCTCTTCATTTTCAGCCTGAAATATTTGTATTTTTAAAATGTGATATTTCCTGTATTTTGTCTTCTATCCTCCTTGCACTGAAATGATCTTCTTAAATAAATAGCATATTTCAATTTCAGGGAGGAGAAAAGAAACTCCAAAATGTTTCAGACAAACCATGAGTGCTGAGCCTCTGATTAATTCTGTACAACTACTGTAGTGGCGGTCTGTAAGTAGAGTCAATGTCTCTCCACTTTCTTGTAGACTGCCCTGTGTACTACGTAGGTGTTTTAGACTTTATATAAATTAGTTTTGCCTACATTTGCTTAATGATATTGCATATGAAGAACTGAATAGTTGATTTTATCCTCTGGTTATTAATGCAGCTTTTGATTTTGATATTGAAACTGATACAGAAAAACGCTAGAAGGATGATAACCTAAACAAAGCAAAACCAGAAATGACAGCTTTAAAGTAGTAAAATTACAAAACTCATTTTACTTCATGACATTATGGGTTGTGTTCAAATAGACCTGTGAAGCATAAAATTATTTTTTTCATGTAAGATGGAAATCAGAGTCTCCTATGCATAAAGACAGAAAACTTTTATCTTATTCTGTCTTTCTTGTAAGACAACACATCAAAGTGCCTGCCAAGAAAAGGATTCTATGATACATTACTAGCAGAAGACCATGGTTTCTTATGATGTGGTTATATGCCCTGCAGTATAGATTTGGGGTTTTCAGTGAATAGCTCTGTGATAATCTTAAGAGGCAACCGGTTTCCATAAAAAACAGTACATTGGATCACTGGCGCCAATCTTTTTTTATTACTCTAGTCTACTACTATTCTGTTTCTTTTTTTTTTTTTTTTTCCCCCTCCTTACCCCTTAGGAGAAGGGGAAAACCAGAACAGACTAATGATCAGCTAGCATTGATTAAAAGAGAAAAGAAGCTGTCTCTCTAAAATTCCAGAAACTGCTAGACCTCTTGCCACCTTGTATTTCCAGGAGGAAATGACTGCACACACTTGCCACTGCAGTTTAATTCCAGCAGTCTTTATAAAAGAATGAAGAATTGCTTGCCTGCTCTCTCTATTCATGGAATTGCTCTTGCTTCCTTCCTCTTTTTCCACAACCTTAATCCATAGGAGGAAGGGGCTTTTTAATGCTTTTGTCTGCTAGTGTTCTGATTCTTTCTATTTCTTTATATTTAGTATTCAGATTTCAACAGTTTCTTTTTTTTCTCACCTATATGTACATTAACCCACAACATCAACAGTCACAGGAGAGTGGTGGCAGAGAGGACTGACTCCAGCCTGACTGACACAACCCGTCAAGGCCATCTCCGCCCCCTGAGACCTGCCTTGCGCCTGCCACAGCCATGGTGCCAGAGGGCAGGGGGGAGAGAAGTAGGGGAGGGGGGAACTAGGGACCTAATAACTCACTAGGATCCACAACTCATGAGTTAGTTAAGAGAGGCATCTCCAGAGGATGATTCAGCTCAATAAATATTTCCTCTAGAGGTTGCCCTGGCTGATCAGTAGACAAGACATTTAAGCTGCAAACAACTAAAATATTTTATGATCCTGGCATAAATGGCTTCAGCAAGTAACACCTCTTCAAAACATTCCTCAGATTCCTGCCATGGTCAAGGGACTTCTTGTCTCAAAGGACAAAATATACCTTCCCAGGAGAAATGTCATGATAACACTTGAATCACATCTGCCTTTTTACTAGATAGGGTTTTTTTGGCAGATTTTGTAAATTTGAGATCACTCTTATCACTTTAGGATCATGGGATCCACATCAGTTTTCTTCTTGGATCAGTGAAGATGTCTTCAGAAGTGGGAAAACAGATATCAGAATATCTGAAACATTAAAATAAAACTGCGTCAGAAGAAAGAACTCTCAAACCCAATAAAACCTCAGCCACCCACTGAAGTCCATGTCCATGCCTGAACCCTGGAGTCAGAAGAACTTTGCAGTTCCCAGGTCTGAAGTGACCCGGGCCACAAGCTGACCACAGGTCAGAATGAGACCTGGGCAAGTTCAAGGCCTCAGCATGCTCTCAGAGGGTCAGCTGCAGGGCAGCCTGGGAGGCAAATCTAGCTCTTTTACAATATAACAGATTCTAAGGGGAAGCACAAAAGAATAAGCAATGTGGCTGTTATAATGTCACCTGTCTCCAGTTCTGTTTGTTTATGATTTTGGTTATCAAAGTCAAGCTGCTTCAGCTTAGAGATAATGAAGTAAATTCGCACAAAATAGAAACACTGTATATGAAAAAGACCTCAGAACAATTAATGTAATTATAAAATGGTAATGCAAGAATTCACGTTGCAGAAAGTCAGTTTGATTATCATGTGGTTATCTCTTTCTCTCCCAGGCAAAGTCAGCAAAACAGAAAAAAATAAATTAACTTGACAGTCAGCATAAATATCCTTATCTCTGTGCAGCAAAGGATCCAAAAAGTTATGGCCGCTAGAATCTCTTGTCTTTTCTAAAATTGGCAGCCTGCACATTTTTTGACAGAATCTGAGGTGGACTCAGCCTCAGTGATGGCAATTAAGCTGGGTCATGTCTACAAACAATCTTAAGAGAACACAGATGTAGTAGTTGTGGACTTGTCTTCTGTGGAGCTAGAAATCAGAAAGGCTCCCTTACCAACACTTCATGACCTTGAAGAAACTCTGAGAATAAGCAACTGCGCTGGGATTGGATACAGTATAAACACTACAGGTATTGGAGGAGGAGAGAAGTGATACAGGGTATGGGTTCTTCATAAGGTGTTAGTCCAGTACTGCTTGGGCTCTGCTTTTAGCCATTCCAGCAGGCTTCAGCACACCTGAAATTCAGGGAACTGAAATTTTGTCTGTTTTAGTTTAATTATTAAAAAAACCCATGTCATAATGTAGCACACACAACCTACGCTGAGTTTACAAAATGAGCTTAGTGTAATGATATACTTATTTTCTACCACTGTTACCAAAAGAATTGGACCATGAAACCAGGATGATAAAAAATAATAGTTGAACTAAAGAAACAACTGCAATATCAAATGAAGCATCTAAGTCATTTTGTCAGCTCTCATTTGACCTTTTTTTCCCAGTCGGAATTCTAATAGACTGAAAGACAGTACTAAAGTAATGTGCTGTGCGTTCAGCCAAAGAACATATCAGTGCTGGCATAGATTTCATGACCCTGAAGAGTTCAGATATGTATCTAGCACTCAGACCTAGATCTATTCTCCCTTTGTCCTTTTAAGTTAACTTGATTTTTTTTTTACCATTGACATACTGTTTTTTTCTTTTTTTTTTTTTTTTTCTCAGCAACCAAAACATCTTATTTAAAATGAAAAGGAAAATTAAGGTCACTTCATTTTTATGAGGGTTCACTAACTCGAAGACAATGTAGAATATCTAATCTGAGGAACTTATTTTGATTCTGCAAACTTTTATGTGTATACTTACATGAATAGGTCTATTAGCATAAATTAGATAGTTAGTTAATGTGACTGAAGTCAAACATTTATTTGAAAAGTAGGATCTTTCTTGTACTGATAACACAGTAATGACCACAGTGTACATGCAGGTACACTGGAGTGAAAAATTATGCCATGGTGGCCTAATACCCTAGGAATATTTGTCTCTCCCTATGGAGAAGATACTGTTTATATAGCTGAGTCACATTTATTCCTCTATCTCTTTGGGGATCATATGCAGAAGATTTCTACAAATACTTAAAAAAACCTTAGAAATCTGGTGTCTGGTATAGAAATGCAACCTGGTAAACCCTAGAGCGATCACAGAACAAGACAGAAAGATACACTGAATAACTATTTCTGAACAGTAATATAGCCCGAAAGAACACCAAGGATAATACATGTTTTATGCTTTTCAGATAAGCGGAATAAGTATTTCACAGTTATAAACTGAAGCATATTACTGTCGTTTCCCTTCTTCAGCTCTGTATCTGGGTTAAAAATCTTTTATGTAAAAAAGAACAGATATACTAATTGTTGTAAAAATAATTTAGATAGAGACATACAATTTCACAAGCCTGTGGGACCTAAAGCTAACACTTATTCCCTTGTGAAGTTATACGGAATTACATCAATACACTATAGAATATAACCAGGCCTGTACCTGCTACTTGACGTTTTTGATTTGATTGTTTCGGATCTCTCGCTCTTAAAAATTTGCATTTATTTGGTTTTCCTTAAGAGAGAACTTTATGGAAATTTATTTGATTATATGTGCTTGCAGACATCTGCTTGTCTCCATAGCTATTTAATTGACAGGTGACATGTAATAGTTTAAGCTGGTCTCAACATCTTTCTTAAAAACCTGGTTTTTATTTTGTTTTATTTTGGGATGTGTTTTTTAGTTAGTGAAAGAATTTTAAAATATAACTTATTTGACTGGCCAGTGCACACTGAAGCTTCCAATAGGCTGGTTGCAGTACCCTGAGACTGATCCAACTTGCATACTTACATACACAAGCTCCTTTTCTGTAGAAATCTGTGTGCAGATCTTCACCTATTTGTGTCTCGGTCTAAATCTGGAGCCAGTATAAAGTTAGTGTGGGGCAATAAGAAGTGATTTTGGCTCTCTGAGTTAGGTCATAGCTTTATTCAAACAGGAAAAGAGAAAGGAAAAGGCCTTATGAGATTGGGTAAACCAAGACAATATTTTTCATAAGAACAGAAAAAAAATTGAAAATGTAATTGGCAATTCATATTTGGACTAGTGTTTCTTCTGTTTTCTCAAGGAACAAATATTCTTGTCTGTACAGACCACAAACACAGCTCCACTGTGAATGCACAGACAGACCCATGGAGGGTTCAAAACCTTAAGCTCAAATATTATTATCTGTAAAATATTGAAGGACAAATATTAGGAATATGAAAATTAGTGCCAGTGACAAACCCAGAAATACTACTTTTAGGACACATTCCTAATAGAAACTGGGGGACATCTTTCAATTTTAATTAAGTCTCAGAACAGATACAAGGCTTTTTCAGCATTGCCTTGGGACGATGGTGTAGTGACCTTGTTTGTTGTTTACCATTTTTTTTTAATGTCATCACTAAAAAATATTTTATCATACATCTTTCATGGAGCAAGAGATTTCACATATTGCTGAAATATCTTTCTGTAAATTTGTATATTCTACCATCTAAAGTTTTAATGCAAACTTTATAATTAACCAATTAAAGTAAGAATAGAAGAAATTGTCTCTTTGCCTTACTGAACTGTAAATACCACTAAGGTTGCTTTAATCAACAAGCTAGATGCATGCAGATACCAGTCCTACAGGGATGTACAACAGAGATACTGTTTTCCACATATTTCCCCCAAGACAAAGAATTGATGGGGAAGGAGAGGTTGAAACCTTGTTTCTGGATCAGAAACTGAGAAGTGGACTGCATTCTTTCAAGCACTGTGTTTTTATGTTGTCCTTTCTAACCTCACATCATGGAGGAAGAAAGAAAACCACGACTGAACATGAATTCTTTACAGTTCATATGCTGTCTCATGTTCAATTACAATTTTGCAGTAAATTCACAGTGATTCAAGATGTATTTAAAAATCAGAAGATTTTGACCCCTTGCTTTTGTAGTGCCTTGCATGAATAACATAACTGGTATTATTTATGGAGCACCATATAAGTAAGGAATGGTTTCTCTCAAAATCTGTAGAATAGCAGTCAGATTTTCCCTGTTATAGAATGTATTTTCTCTCTATTTGGAGAACCATGGACAATCTTTCATAAACAGTAATTATTTCCCATTGAGCAATCAAAGCAAATATGCACAAACTACTACATGTAAAACAGACTATTCAGAGCAGTTAAGCACACAATGCTCTGACTTCCAGCTGGCCATGAATTCTTCGTAATTATCAAAACACTCAAGGTTCTTTTTCTTAGTCTCTGATTAGGCTTCCAGATTCTGTTAATGCTTTGCAAAAAAATAGAAACTGCAGCATAAAAAAATCTTGCATATATAAAATTTTTGGACTTACAGAAATACAGTCGTTACATAGTTTATGTAGTTTTATGTTTCCATAATTATTCAGCTCAACTTTTCTTCTGGCTGCTGCTTCAAGCCATTTTTGTTCTGGCTGGAACACACCGCATAGGCTGTGGTAATGATGATATCTACTGAAACCATTTTATTAACTATCCCACAGCTGTTAATCACAGATACATGAGTTTTTTGATGGGGCTGCAGGTCATCTAGATCTTTAATCTGGGTATGTTTGATCCTCTGTCTTAAATAAGCACATTAGAAACACTGAAAGGGCTTCTAATCTTGAATACTCTATTTTATAAGAAAATAAAACAAACCAAACCCCTGTCCCTCCCATATAAAGAAGCCCCCTAAGGACTTTGGAATGAACTTTTAACACAGAGAAAATTAGATATAGTCAAGATCGACTGTAATGAGAAGGGCATGCTAAAAGTACCACTGGCCCCTTGCAGAATGACACCTCTTCTTTTTCTCTTAAACTAGCAAAATATAGGATCACTTTGGGGGACTACAATCTTTAATAGGCCTCCATGTGTTCCTACAAAAAAGCATTATTTCTTCTGTGCCTCTGGAAGACTGTGTGTCTGTTTTCCAACAGGGCTATTCAGTTTCAGTTTTTTCTCAGAGAGTTGGTTGTCTTTCTCTTTCTAGAGGTTTCTACCTGACTTTGATCAGCCAGCAGGAGAAAGACTTCCTCTCTATGACCTGGTGAGTTTTTTTTAATGGAAGATACCATAGAAACAGTGGACAAACAAACAAAAAAAGACATACCATTCTTCACAAACCAAAAAGTTAAACTTATGCTAATGGTATGAGTTTCAATAAGGCCAATTGCTTGGGTCACAACAACCCCATGCAGTGCTACAGGCTTGGGGCAGAGTGACTCGAAAGCTGCCCAGATGAAAAGGACCTGGGGTGTTGGTTGACAGCCAGCTGAATATGAGCCGGCAGTGTGCCCAGGTGGCCAAGAAGGCCAATGGCATCCTGGCCTGCATCAGGGATAGTGTGGTGAGCAGGACTTCGGAAGTGATCATCCCCTGTATGTGACACTGGTGAGACCCCGCCTCAAGTACTGTGTTCAGTTCTGGGGCCCTCACTACAAGAAAGACATTGAGATGCTGGAGGTGTCCAGAGAAGAGCAATGAAGCTGGTGAGGGGTCTGGAAGACAAGTCTTATGAGGGAACTGGGGTTGTTTAGCCTGCAGAAAAGGAGGCCGAGGGGAGACCTTATCACTCTCTACAACTACCTGAAAGGAGGTTGTAGAGAGATGGGGACTGACTTCTTCTCCCTAGTGAGAAGTGATATGACAAGAGGAAATGGGTTCAAGTTAAGCCAGGCGAGGTTTAGATTGGATATTAGGAATTTTTTTTTCACTGAAAGGGTTATCCAACATTGGAATGGGGTGCCCAGGGAGGTGGTGGATTCACCATGCCTGGAGGTGTTTAAAAAAAGGGTAGTTGTGGTATTTGAGGACATGGTTTAGAAGTGTTTTTTGTCAGGTTAAGTTAATGGTTGGACTTGATGATCTTAAAGGTCCCTTCCAACTTCAAGAATTCTATGATTCTATGCAACATGATGTTCTTAAAAAGGTCTCTTGAAGACTTACATATTGATCAAACATGTTTGTTGTTTCCAGTAGATAACATTACAAATGGGAAAATTCAACAGCAGAAAACATTTCACAATTCTTGTCTCTCACTGTTCTTGTTACAAAGCACATTCTAAAAATAAATGTCATAGAATCATAGACTACCAGGTTGGAAGGGACCTCAAGGATCATCTGGTCCAACTTTTCTTGGCAAGAGCATGGTGTAGACAAGATGGCCCAGCACCCTGTCCAGCTCAATCTTGAAAGCGTCCAACATTGCAGAATCCACCACTTCTCTGGGGAGATTATTCCAATGGCTGATTGTTCTTACGGTGAAAAATTTTCCTCTTGTGTCCAATCAGAATCTCCCCAGGAATAACTTGTACCCATTGCCCGTCACCTTTTCCATGTGACTCTTTTTAAAAAAGGAGTCTCCATTATCTTTGGTGCCACTCAAATATACAGCTAATAAGAGCATAGACTATTTCTTCTGCTTTCAGGGGTTTTAGAAGTCAGCTGACATTAACTTTAGCAAATATTCTGTAATTAGGTGTAATAAATCTCCCCTAGTACACCTCCGTTCTTACCTTATGGATTTCTAGGAAATATGCTGAGTATTATAATACAAACCTAAACATATTTCTACAGAAGTCAGTGGAATTTTTAACTTATTGGCTGAAAATCATATATTTCCCATATATGACTCATTATCATATTTAGAAAACACTTTTAAAGAAGTATTATGAAGTCCTGGATTATTTTGATGGGGTGTAATATTTACTTCAAAATACATTTTAATTTTTTTCTATTCTTTTGGAAAAAAACAAGCAACCCCAGCGATATTTTTTTTTTTTTTTTGGCTAATTACCTCATCTTCCACTTTAGCAATAGGTAGTGGACTTCTTTGTGTTATTATATAATGTAATCTGAATCTGATTTTCAATAATTTTACAAACTAAGACATAGATACATCAGATTTCTATTAAGAACTGGTTTCTCCACCGTATGACTACAATCAACAGACAGACACTACTTTTCCTGTCCTTTGACTTTAAAAAGTGTCTGGGGTGACTGAACTCGATTTAACCATCTTGGATGTATTGCTAGAATTAAATAGGGTAAATTGAGTTAAATGTATATATCCTGCTAAAAGATATATTAATTAAGGTTTCAATCTCTGTTTTTGCATACACACACACACACACACACATACCCATTCATGTGTACATGTGTATGTAGATATAAATACAATGTGGGGATTTTGTACTTGAAACAGCATTCATAAGGTGAAGCAACTACAGTAGAGTGTTAGAATGCAAGTAATATTTTTTTATAAAAAATAAAAGCTTAATGCATGCATATACTAAAATTGTAGGCGATTGATGTTTTGGAGTGGTGTTTTGGGGATTTTTGGGGACATCTGGTCAATACTGATTAATGACAGTAAGGCTTACTAGGATTTTCAGAGAGATTTTGAACTATGTAAATTAATACTACTGAGTGCTGCAGTTTGTATGTGTACTTGGCGATAGGACAAGAGGAAATGGCCTCAAGTTGCAACAGGGGAGGTTTAGATTGGATATTAGGAAAAATTTCCTTACCAAAAGGATTATCAAGCATTGGAACAGGCTGCCCGGGGAAGCCGCTGAGTACCCCTGGAGGTATTTAAAAGATGTGTAGATGTGGCTCTGAGGGACATGGTTTAGTGGTAACTTGGCAGTGCTAGGTTAATTGTTGGACTTGATGATCTTAAAGTTCTCTTCTAACAAAAACGATTCTATGATTCTATGTGTATGTTTGAACTTTTAATTATCTCTTGCAATAGTTTCAATTTACCATGATCTTAGAAACTCCAGACAGTCTGTTAATATCAGATGCACAATAGCAGAAAAGAAATCTCCTTTGTTTTGTCTCTTGCAATGCCCTCAAAGTGTGATGTTATCTAAGAATATTCAGGCACTATTCACCTTAACTGCTTAATTACTAGATGTGCATTTTTGTCAAAGAAGTCAAAGCAATTGCTTTGTAAAAATCTGTCATTTGCAGAATAGTATTTAAGTCCATTTATTTGCAATCTATATATAAAGTGAGCATAAAATTATCATGTATCGAACCTATTTTAGAACGTGCACTAGAAAATAAAAAATAGGGATAAGATAGCCTAAGTTTCCTTACTTCTGATGAGATTATTGTTTCTATTCAAAATTAGAACACTATAGCCTACTAAAAAAACAACAAATATTCCAGCATGTATGCCTTGATGCATTAGGATTTGGTCTGTGCTGACACTTTAAATTATCCTTGCGTGCACAGATTAGCTACCAGGGCTACCTTAACCGTAAGAAGGCCATTGTCCTTTCCTTTAGGCCCTTCAGAGTCTTGAGTTTGAATTCTCATGTTTTGATTCTCCCTTTCCAGCTTATCTCTACCCAGTGAGATGTGAATAAATTCTACCACTGATTTCTGAACAAGCATCTGCAACATCTTCATAAAGCAGGATACAATAGTGAGAAAGTGGTGAGATGGGTTGATCTATAAGTGGAGACAGGTGTCTGCCTATAATGAATCTACCCTATAATGAATGCACTGTCAGAAGGTGAAACAAACCTAAAAGCACCTTCCAAAATAAAGAGACCATGAGTATGCCTACCCAGCTCTGTTTGGTTGATGATTGGTTGGTTTTTTTCCTGTTTTATTTTTTCTAGAATGTAGAAGGAAATGCCAAAAAAAGTAGTACATTCTTACATTATTTTTTTTCTGACCCATACACTGTAATTTGTATGACATAACTACCAGTCATTTGGACACAATATTAATACAGCTGTTGTTAGAAGTTATCTTAATAGACAAGTTGACATATGTTTGCTCCTAAAGTAATCTTTACTCGTTGAAGATCAAGGTCACAATACTAATGTACTTTTCCATGAACCATGTTATAGAAATATCTTTGTAGTAATTAAACCTTAGCTTAAAAATACCACACAAATACAAATGCACTACAATGGTAAATGTAAATCTATTATGAAGAGAAGTTAATTGCAGTAGTACTTAATATGTAAAGCCAAAACTAAAATACGGCCAAGTTTTTGTCTTCTTACTTCAACAAACAACTCAATTTGATAACAGCTTTATATGAATGAAGATTGAAGAGCATTATCATTTTAAATATTCACTAATTTCTTTTGAAAACTCTGAGATGAAACTAAACACTCTACTCAGGAAGGAAGACTCCGTTTGTTTTACTAGAATGGCAGTGAAAATGATTTTTTTTTTTTTAACGATAAATCATTAAAGAGCATAATGCATAATTATTTTTCTTTTTTTTTCCTTTTTTCCTTTTTCCTTTTTTCAATTTTTGTTAAAATTCTGCCAAGATATACTGTATTTTAGTAATGCATAAATGATTCTTTCTAAAGAATACAAAAAAGCAACTTCTTGACACCTTCATTCAGCTCTAAATTAAGAGAACTCAAAATGCTAGGATATCTAATAAAAATTCAGCATCTACTTTTCACTGTCATATTCCTTACATGCTAAGGAGGTCAAGGTAGTTGGATAAAAGTTTAATATTTTTAGCTGAAGTAAGTTCTATTATGAATTAAGTAGTCAGCTGAGCCTTATTTGAAACAGCTCTGGAAAATTTCAAAGAGGCTTTGGACCTGCATAAAGTTAAGATAGCAAGGAAGAGATTATTTTACAGACACAGATATATTTCTTATGTAATTCCTGGTTTACAAGAGCGGGTTCAGATTTTATGGTTGATTTTGTGCTTTAGGACCACATCTTGTGGACATGTCTAATGGTACTAATGTGTATACACACAGTGTTTCATTCTCTGTCATCTGTTTCACCAGGTAAGGGTCAATCTCAAATTCGGCAAAATGGTGACTTTTGTCTATCCAGATCTCCACTGACTTTGCAAGCAAACTATCTTTTTGGACCAGTGAAGGTTCAGATCCAGCCCTGGAATGAAACTTTATCTAGCAAAATTTTGTGTTTTGTATTGTATTTTATGCTCTTGTTATTCTTTTCTTTCTTCACCACCCTAACCACTTAAAAAATAAAACTACTTTAAATATTTTAAACACTTAACTGAGTTTTTATGGATATGTTGATAAAAATTGCTATTGACACAAAAGTGAGAGTTTGACCAGACCAAAATCATAACAAAAAGGAATTCAGAATGCATATGAAAGTCAAAGAATTTTTGTCATTTTGGCTTTGTACTTCTCAACAGTCAATGCACCACTGATTCATGACTATATTGCCTGACCCATGAAATTGCCTTTTTCTACTTATGCATATGTTAACAAATATTGATTTATTGTGTCCTCCCTGCACTAAATGGGTCAATGGTAATGCAGTATGGATTAAATGTTTGGGGGGTGTGTGTGTCTGTTTTCTTCCTTTTTTTCTCTATTTTTTAAAAATAATGATTGTATTAATTCAAGGTTTTGCTGTTTATAATAAGATATGACATAATTTGTGTATAAATAGCATAAATATTTTTTCATATTAACTAAAAATGCATGATAGAGTTTAATGGAGCACATGGAGATTAAAAAAATACTATACATCTAAAAAGGTGACATGAATTAATTCTAGAGATATGGTTGTTAGTTTCAGAATCTGTAGGTCAGCTTTGCTTACAAAGTTGCTTCCTTCATATCATAGGAAAAATCTTTGAATTCTCTATGTTGTATGTTATTCATAGTCTAGACGGAAAAAATGCTCTTGGTCTTGCTCTTTGCAATTGTAACTGGCTTGTGTTAAGAAATTGAGATGACAGATATCTACGATTTCTGTATCTCTTGATACGATATGTTCTTTTATTAGCAGAAGACTTGACTACTCTAACATTTTGTATCAAAAATTCAGATTCTCTCTTCAGGGGGGGTCATTCCTGTTAATATCTTTATTAATGATCTCGATGAGGAGATTGAGAGCACCCTCAGTAAGTTGGCAGATGATACCAAGTTAGGTGGGAGTGTTGATCTGCTTGAGGGTAGGAGAGCTCTTCAGAGGGACCTGGGTAGTCTGGATCAATGGGCTGAGGCCAAGGGTATGAGCTTCAACAAGGCCAAGTGCTGAGTCCTACACTTGGGCCACAACAACCCCATTGCAGTGCTACAGGCTTGGGGAGGAGTGGCTCAAAAGCTGCGTAGTGGAAAAGGACCTCAGAGTGTTGATTGACAGACAGCTGAACATGAGCCAGCAGTGTGCCCAGGTGGCCAAGAAGGCCGATGACATCCTGGCCTGCATCAGGAGTAGTGTAACCAGCAGGACTAGAGAAGTGATTGTCCCCCTGTACTCGGTACTGATGAGGCTGCACCTATAGTATTGTGTTCAATTTTGGGCACCACAGTATAAGAAGGACATTGAGCTGCTGGAGAGAGTCCAGAGAAGGTCAACGAAGCTGATGAAGGGTCTTGAGAATAAGTCTTATGAGGAGCAGCTGAGGGACTTGGGGTTGTTTAGTCTGAAGAAAAGGAGGCTGAGGGGAGACCTTATTGCTCTCTACAACTACCTGAAAGGAGGTTGTAGTGAGGTGGGCATTGGTCTCTTCTCACAAGTTCCAACCGATAGGACAAGAGCAAATGGCATTAAGGTGTACCGGGGGAAGTTTAGGTTAGACATTAGGAAAAACTTCTACACTGAAAGGGTTATCAAAGACTGGAACAGGCTGTCCAGGAAAGTGGTTGAATCACCATCCTTGGATGTATTTAGAAGACATCTTCATATGGTGCTCAGGGACACGGTTTAGAAGTGGGTCCAGTAGAGTTAGGTAACAGTTGGTCTTGATGATCTTAAAGGTCTTTTCCAGCCATAACAATTCTATGATTACATATTTTTTTAAGGATATCAGATTTCCCTAACACATCATTCTAAAGGTTTATCTTGTTTAAGATCCTTTTTTTTGACAGCAAATCGCTTGATGTATTGGGCAGTTTTTTAATTTTGGGTTGGTTTTTGTTTTGGTTTGGTTTATTACTACATAAAATAAATAGGTTTCCTTGATGCATAGTGTTTTTTCCCTCCCATTACTTTAGGTCTCTGAAAGCAAGGGAGATCTCAGCGCTACATGCTGAATCCAGCATACTGGTACAGATGTTTTTTTTCCCAGCTCTATCTTTGTTATTCTAGGTCTTCACTTACAGGAGCAAATAAGAAAAAATAAAATTCATCTTCTGCAACATAAACATATCAGCAAAAAGCTTTTTTACTGAAAGAAATGTCAGAAAAATGCAGTGACTAAAATGAGGAATATCTTTAGTCTTTTTTTTTTTAAATAAATATTCCTAATAATGCGAAAGTCATATGTAAGATTGATTTACACTCATTTATTGTGTGAAAATACACTTTTAAAACCATATTGTGTGCTATTCATCTCACATGGTGGCAAGAAATGAAAAACAGTCTCCAAAATTAACAAGTGAAAGTGCTACAGAGAGAGTGAAGTTTTTAGAATATCATAAAAATGAAAAAAATACGATTCAGCTGGCAGGTGGGATATAAGGTTTAAAAGTAAAAAAGCTGAGTTTGAAGCACAAAAGGCAGTGAAGAAAAAAAACAATTAGTTGTTTCTACATTGAAAATGTAAGGGTATGGAAGGAAAGTAAATAAGTCGCGTAAATGATATAAGTAATTCTTTTCTTTGACCAGATAAGTTCATTGTATTGCAGTTAGAAGAGTTAGTTGGTTTTGCTCAGCTTCACTGGTGGTCAAGCCTAAAGCGTATTTACTTAGGCCCTGGATTTTTTTTGGCGAACATTTTACTTTTAAGTTTTTTTATTTTATTTTAATTTCTGTCATACAGAATGGAGAATCTGAATCAGATCTGGAAAGAAAGACAACCTGCTCAGGTATTGTAAAAAGGGGTGGATGTGAGGGTGGGAAGTATCATAGAATCATTAAATAATAATAATAATAACAATTATTATTATTATTGTTATTGTTATTAATATTATTTAGGTGAGAAGAGACCTTTAAGATCATGCTAACCTAGCACTACCAAGTCCATCACTAAACCATGTCCTTAAGAGGCACAACTACATGACTTTTAAATACCTCCAGGGATGGTGACTCAACCACTTTCCTGGGCAGCCTATTCCAATGCTTGGCAACCCTTTTTGGTGAAGAAATTTTTCCTAATATCCAATCTAAATCTCCCCTGGCACACCTCATTTCCCCTGTTTCCTCTCGTCCTATCACATGTGACTTGAGAAAAGAGACAGGCACCCACCTTGCTGCTATCTCCTTTCAGGTAGTTGTAGAGAGCAATAAGGTCTCTCCTCAGCATCCTTTTCTTCAGACTGAACAACTTCAGCCACTGAATTCCTTCATCCACTCCTCATAAGACTTGTTCTCTAGACCCCTCACCAGTTTTGTTACCCTTCGCTGGACACACTCCAGAATCCAGGGCCAAAAACTGAACACAGTATTCGACGTGCGGCCTGCACCAATGCTGAGTACAGGAGGACTATCATTTCTCTACTCCTGCTGGTAAGACTATTTCTGATACAAGTCAGGATGCTATTGGGCTATTGGATGCTATTTCTTGGCCATTGGGGCTCTCTGAATATAGATTTATTCTAAAGCACAATACCTTTTTCATATATTACAGATTCTTTGATTTTTTACTGCTGCTTGTCTACAATTTAACTGAACAGTTATAAGATAAAAGGACATGGGTTTATAGCTTTGGAGAAATTAAATTATGTATGTTGAAAAAAATAGGAAGAATTATATAGCTCAAACATATGAATATAAATAATACAATGGAATATAATATTTGCATATTATAAGTATAAACTTTCCTGTGATACAATATTACAATATTTTACTATGAGTATGACCTTCCACGCAAGGTCCTACGCCTGAGTTGGGGCAATCCCAAGCACAAATACAGGTTCGGTGGAGAATGGATCGAGAGCAGCCCTGAGGAGAAGGACCTGGGGGTGCTGATTGACGAGAAGCTCAACATGAGCCAGCAATGTGCAATCGCAGCCCAGAAAGCCAACCATGCCCTGGGCTGCATCAGAAGAAGCATGGCCAGCGGGGCAAGGGAGGTGATTCTGCCCCTCTACTCTGCTCTGGTAAGATAACACCTGGAGTACTCTGTCCAGCTCTGGAGCCCCCAACATAAGAAGGGCATGGACCTGTTGGAGCAAGTCCAGAGGAGGACAGAAGGCTGGAGCACCTCTCCTACGAGGACAGGCTGAGAGTTGGGGTTGCTCAGCCTGGAGAAGAGAAGGCTCTGGGGAGACCTTATTGCGGCCTTCCAGGACCTAAAGGGGGCCTACAGGAAAGCTGGGGAGGGACTTTTTACAAAGGCATGTAGTGATAGGATGAGGGGGAATGGCTTCTACCTGGAAGAGGGTAGATTTAGATCAGATATTAGGAAGAAATCCTTTACTATGAGGGAGGTGAGACACTGGAAGAGGTTGCCCAGAGAAGCTGTCAAAGCTCCATCCCTGGAAGTGTTCAAGGCCAGGCTGTGTGGGGCTTTGAGCAACCATGTCTAGTGGGAGGTGTCCGTGCCTATGACAGAGGGGTTGGAACTAGATGATCTTCAAGGTCCCTTCCAACCTAAACCGTTCTTTGTTTCCCTGTGATACAATATTTACAGCATTGTCTTGTAATTTTTTGGTCAGTATTCCCTAATATTTTCAATGTGTATAATTTCTGTGAGATAACAGTCAGTAAAGTCACTGAAATTAAATTTTTCAGCTTGAACAAATGAACTTTTTTCCACTTCTACACCATCATCATTTGTCTTTTAGGACAGTTACTGACAGTAGTGGATGTATTCTGTAGAAAAAATGAAAATTAGGATTTTGTTGATTCATTTTCCAGCTATTTTTTCCCTGAAAATATGTAGTTATGCAAAATTTAATAACTCCTTTGAGTCATATCCACTCAAACCAAAGGTTTTCTTTCCAGGCGTCATTTGGAACCTTTCTATCACTAGTATTCTGATAAGTAAAACATCTACAAAATGGCTGTCTGCTGAGCTATTTCTTCATTTTCCATGATTGAACAATGTCTTAGCGAAATTTAAATGGACAGGAAAGAGCTTTTTTTTTTGTCAGATAGACTCTAAAATTACTTTTCACTGTTGTATTCTGCTCTTTTGTAACACTGTAGCTGAAAAATAGTTGTAATTTTGCTTTTATAGAATAAATGTCTGTTTTCTTTTTTAAGCTTGTCTGGTTTTAGGAGTTTATATGATATTGTCAAACAATAGGTATGCTTGCTCCAGAATTAATGGCTCATTGTAGACCAATGTTTGCAGAGAAACCCATGGAGGATTTCAAGATTTACCAGACTCCCTGAGTTACTGTTAAAGAATGGTATTGACAGGTAAAGAGTGATAAGCAAAAATATCTTCTAGCAGGTATTTCATATCAACATTTCATTAGAAAAAAAAAAAACAAAAAAAAACCAAAAAAACAACCCACATCTGGTTCTCTGCCTAAGACCATTAGATCATCTATTTCTTCTTTTCTTTTACTTCTTTATTCTCATAATTATTGTAATGGAAAATTACATACAATATTAGAAACTGAAAACAGGTGTGAAACTTGTTAATTGTCATGATAAATAAATCGCCAAAATATGTGGCTTGAGCATCCAGTTATACTAATAGTTGATATTTCCTGTAGATTTTTGTTATTATTATTTCTAAATATTCTGAGAATGAGATGCTAGTTTCAGAAATGATACTATACTGAGAATGTAATTTGTGTTATTACCATAGGCAAGACAGAGTAAATGAAAACCTGTAGTGGATCTGAATACTGGGGTTTAATTAAGAACCAACAATATTAGAGCTTTTACCCTGGTTGGTTAAATCACACACTCATTCATTCTCTCTCAAACAGCATTACATTCAATAGATCTTGACTTCCCTTCCCTGCAGGCATATCGTTGCTGCTCCAGGAAGGTCAGGCAGAAGGTTGTATCACTTTCTACTGTGGAGCTGCTCACAGTTACCAGTCTTGGGTGTCACTGGCCAAGGTCCCTGGGCATCACCCGGCATTAGTCTTCATGCGGCTTTTTGTTCTCAGGACCTTTTCTCCAGCCAAAATCTTCACCTCTTTTTTCCCTGGACCCTAAGTCCACAGTTCTACCATTGGTTTCTGTTGCATTAAGAGGCAAAGTAGTTTGGCAGAAGATAACCCCCCTTGTGTTCTAACACTCCTCACCGAGTTGGGAGGCTAGGTGCGTCTAGGTTTAAATTCTGAGTGATGTCCAATTCACCACTATCAGTCTGGTCACGTTTGATATGTCAAACTGTTACAATTCTGGATACACTGACAGTGGACTGCACCTTCAGCCTAGTCGTGCTCACGAACTAGCACGGCCACTCTTTGGTCGCGTTCAGTGAGAAACCCAAACGACTAGCTACTTTCACAGTGCAGTTTATTTGAGCAACAGAGATACAGGTTCTTTATGGATTGCCGCAGATAAATACATTGTCTGCAAAGCACGAGCAAATAAAAGTATTGTTAATTACACAAAACACGCGACAAAGTTAGAAACCATACAGCCTGGCTATAAGTGTAGGAAAGATACTCTATAGAGAGATTTGTAAGTTTTCTGAGGAAGCACTTGGTCTAGTCTAAGTCTTACCCAAAGGTGTCCCATCGACTGGTCCCGGAAGTCAAAGGCAGTCTTTGATGGAGTCCTCCTTGACTTGTTCACGATGGTGTCTTCCCTGATATTCCCCCGCTCTTGGGCTATTTTTATACTATTTTTAACTTTCAAGGTGGAGTTTGTGTGACTCTAGTCATAAATACTTTTATTGTGATTGGTGTAAAACTCTCTCACTTCACATTTAAAGGTATAGTTTATGAAAAATTCAGGGCACAGACTCAAGAAGGAGTGGTCGCGCTTTGGAGGCGGGTAGCCTTTGGGATGGAGGTGCGTTTAGGTATTATAATGACATTATAATGACATTATAATGAGCAAAGTTCGGACAAAGGACAGCATTTAATCAAAATTTGACAAACTGTTGGCTCAGGGTAGTAAGTATGCAGCTTATCAGTTCCATAGGACCACCTCGTTCCCAGATCTGCTGTATTATCACAGGGCTTGGCCGTAGGATCTCCATCCCACTCCACTCCCCGTGTTACTTTGCGATGCTTACAGATGCGGTGAATTCTTCGCATACCAGCTGCGGCTGTATTCTACCTTAGAAGCCTTTTGATTTTGTACTTTTCCTTAATGTGCAAACAATGCTGTATTTTTGATCATTTTAGTAATCATTCCACAGTTTCTCATCTATGTGCAGAAGCAAATGCATGAATACAGAAAAGCTGGTGGGAAAACAGCTCTAAAAGAAAAATGAAATCACCTTATTTCCTTTTTAGCTGATCAGCTACACAGAAACTGTTCTTGAATTATGCATCCAGGATTTACCTTTTCCTCTAACATATAAAATATGATCTTTTCAGTTCTGACAGTAAACATACAGGGTTTTTTTGACTCTTACAAACTCAAAATATCCCTTGCAGAGCATCTCTAGTCTGTGATATAGGTCATCTATGAATTGTTTCCCTTGACTACTGATTTGTTTGTAAGCCAACAGCTTCTCCTTTCTGTTTCAGTAAACTTAGAACATTGGAAGAATAAGATCCTATGCCAATATTTTTAATTTATTCTTTCCAACGTACCTTAATAGGGGGATAAATATCAGGAAACTTATTAAAATGGGATCACAGACTTCACTATCCTTAACATTTTATATTATTTGTCTGCTCTTTCCAGGACCCCATCTACATTTGATGTCGTTTTATCTTCTGACAGCTTTTGCCTTATTAGCATTTTCTTTCTTTTGGCTTCCAAAACATTATTGAGTGGACAGGGCAAATCATTCTGCAGCAGAGCATGGAAGACACTTGACCTCAGTTCATTGCTTGGTTTTTATTCCAACTTTTTTTCTCAGCTATCCTGCATTTCCCTTCCTTTTCACTCTACTCATATGGCATGAACTATTCAGTCCTTGCAGAATAAACATACAAATTCTTTAAGCATTTAAGCTCTGAACTCTTCTTCTTGGGTACAACTTTATCTGTTTTTGAGCTTTGGAGACCAGTTGGCTCCCTGGTACAACCTGTAGCCTTTCTTTTCTGTTAGACCCCCTGAAAACTTCCTTCTCCCTCCTAGAGATGGAGCTGTCTGTTTTCCAAGAATACAAGGCCTAGAACTGATACAACACTACTGCAGGCTTCTGGCACAGCCTTCTGAGAAAAAAAATAAATTATGAGAAATAGCTCCAAGCAAATCTGCAGAAAGATAAGAAAGACAACACCTGCTCTAGGTGAACCTGCTTTTAGCAGGGTGGTTAGACTAGATGATCTCTAGAGGTTCCCTTCCAACCCTGCCATTCTGTGATTCTGTGAAAACTAAAGACAGAAGTAGGTTAAATGAGCTGGTATTGTTAGTATCTCAAGAACTTAAGAAGGGAAGAAAGGTATAATATCCTAAAACCCAACGAACAACAACAACAACAACAAAAATAACGCAACACACCAAAAAAAAACCACAAACAGACCAAAACAAAGGTAAACCAGGAATCACCAGATTATCTGCTTGAGTTATCAGAAAAGTGAGTCATCACTGTCATCACCATGCTGGTGTTTGTGGAAGATGGCAACTGAGTAACAGAATACTCATTTTTAGGAACTGCAGAGGACAACATTTACTCAGATGTCTTATCAAAGGTGGTAAGCATACCAATGTTGGCTTTAGTAGCTCATTAGGTACAACATACCTGTTGTGTGTATAAACCGATAATTAACTCTCTTATATTTTTCAGTTGAGTATACTTTCCTGGCAGAGTGTCTTTGTTCAAGGCTAAAAATGATCAGAATAATCCAAAAGACAAGAGGTAAAACATTGACCAGGACATAGCTGAACCTCATTGAAGAGATCTACAAAATATTTGCATAATATTAGTTTCAGTTTGGTTGCGCAAATCATACAGGTTTTTGGGTGTGTGTCTGAACATTTATGAATCTGAATTACATTGAATTCAGGTAAGCTGTCTTAGCCGGTGATCATACTACTTCTTTAGAAAAGGTGTTTGGCATGGTTGTCCTAAACTTTATTTATTCTTTGACTGAACAACTTCATAATGCTCATCAGACTGCCACAAGGCTGTGCTCAACCTCACCCATTTGCAGACTGGTAGTTCTTCATGGGACTCATTTTATACTGTTAGACACCTGGGATGGGATTTAGGTACTTAATAATGCTGTGTAGTGGTTTTGGGGATGTTTTAGGATACCGCAGACAAGTGTTTGGGGCTGTGAGTTAGACAGCACCTAGAGGAGACATAAACCTTAGCACAGAGTAAACTGGGGGCTAGGTGGGATTATCCCATGAAATCTAAAATGGCATTAATGTCTTTGTTTAGACAGCTGTGTCCTATCCCAGCATTTGGTCATTTGTCCTATTTGGGGTCCAATGACAAAACAGATGAGTGACTCAAACAGCCATAAAATATCCTGTCTCAACTCTGTATGTCTTTCCAAAATGTTATAGGACCCCCCAGAGGCTCTGTGTCAGATATATCAGCCCCAAGAGGATATCTCAGGTATCCTAGGGCATCTGAAAAGGCATTATGGATGATGGAACTGAGCCCAGATTTCCACTGACTATAACAAAAACTTGGACATCTAATCACCAATATTGACGCCTAAATGCAAGTGTCTCAACATTAAGATAAATTCCATTTCTAAGTCTGATGTTGAATCCCATTACAACTGTATTTTTCAGTGGTCACTATTGAAAAGAATCACAATTTTGTTTCCAGTCCATATACCTTTCCACTGGTTTTGGATGGGATAGAGTTAATTTTCTTCTAGTAGCTTGTATGGTGTTATGTTTTGGATTTGTGCTGAAAACTGTGTTGATACTACAGAAATGTTTTCAGTATTGCTAAGCAGTGCTTACATAGCATGAAGGTCTTTTCTGTTTTTTACTGTGCCCTGCCAGCAAGTAGGCTGGAGTGCACAAGAAGTTGGGAGGGGACACAGATGCGACAGCTGACTCCAACTGACCAAAATGTGTATCCCGTACCATATGACATGCTCAGCAATAAAAGCTGGGGAAAGAAGAAGGAAGGGGCCGGGGGGAGACAACATGATCAGAGTGATGGCATTTGTCTTCCCAAGTAACTTTTACATGTGATGAAGCCCTGCTTTCCTGGAGGTGTCTGGACACCTGCATCCTGATGGGGGTCAATGAACTCCTCATTTTGCTTAGCTTGCACATCAGCTTTTGCTTTACTTATTAAAATATCTTAATGTCAACCCATGAGTTTTCTCACTTTTACCCTTGCAATTCTCTCCCCCATCCCAGTCAGGGGGAGTGAGCTAGTCCCTGTATGGGGTTCAGCTGCCTACCAGGGTTAGACTGCAACAACTATCATAATACATTTAATTAGTTTGGTTAGTCAAAGGTCTGACAGGATATCATTATCCCACGAGCTTACTCAAAACGGGTTATGTTACCTAATAAAGCTTCTATTTTGAGGTAAAGCAAGGAACGTGTTGGGTTTGCAGTTAGGCTTACAATGGTTTTATAATTATTTTAGGTGTAATCTACCTTAGTTTAAAGTATGGTGAAGGTGCTACCTGCTCTATAAGATAAGCAGGTTGCCATAGCATAATTCCTATTTGCTGCTTGCTTTTATTTTCCTGTTCTTTCAAATGGAACTCGAGAAAAGGGACTGCCTTGTTTTTTCCTTCCAGTTTTTGACATCTTGATCGTAGGAAAAGCTTTCTTGATGAAAAATGTACTCTTTGTTGTCCTTGTTGTCTTTCTTGTCTTTATAGACATTGCCTCAAATAAATCTGGTTCTTTTCACTATTGCACAGTGATGACTGCCTGTTATTCTTGAACCATGCTTGGGAGTTTCTTGGGATGATGCTAGCTGTTATAGCCAAAACACCACCTGAGACTGTACTAACGCTGTAATATTGTAAACAGATAAGATCCAATACCTAGTAAAGTTCACTGTACGTACCTAATTTATGAGTATAGATTTCAGTTCCTTTATGTTTCATTTGTCTGATTAAGACACACCAGTAACAAATTGAAATTTTCATTTTAAGTTAAATTAATGAATGTACTTATATAGGGTAGTACAAGGGGAGTTATTTGGGTGGGTTTTTTTTTTCTTCTATATCTTTTATGGTAAGGGATTTTTATAATACACAAATAAGTTTAACTAATGCTTGAATAATATTCAATGACATTGTTAAGCAAATATTCACTATTTTGGAATTGTTTATTTTAGTGGCTTATTAAAAAATAAAATCTACTACTCAATGTAGAGAAGATTCTAAGAAATATCAATGTGTCAAGTATATTATTTTCATTTTTGGAATGTAAAATTTCGTATTTGATATGTGAAGATTTGATATCATTAATATTCTAATTTAAATATTCTAAAGCTTAACTCCTTAATCTGAAAAATGTATCATAAGTGTAATAACCCCAGAAATGTGCTTAAAATAAAACTATTTTATTCATGACTTAATATGTAAGGACCCATAAGAATATAACCAGAACTCATTGACCTTAGCCTGCTATTAGTCATTCCAGAGTTCTCTAATAATGCCAGTAAATCATACGGTATAATTGAAGAGTCTTTTAGGTGTCATTTTAACAGCAAAATTTTATGGTTTTGATCTTATTTTTTTCAGTTTCTTTTCTGCAACTCTTATCGGTATTACTTCCAAAAGTTTTGCTGAAGGAATATGTATTGCAGTAAAGTGCAAGAAGTACCTTATTTAGTTTAGTGACCTACTTCTAGAGGTATGAAGCTGCAGTGCAACTGGGGTGTAACTACTTTTAAAGATAAACTTTCTAGGACGAGGTTGTGTATCTCTTACACAGTAGGTCCCCATCATGTGAACAGTTTCAAATGACCAGGGAGGAAACTATTACTTTGAGTGACTGTTCTTGAATATATTTGTAAATACACTGTGATCAGACCATTTTCAAAATTCTTACGCAAAATAAATGCTTTCATTATAAAAACTATTTCCAAATTAACTTATTGAATTCTTTTCTGTCTAATGCTTGCAGAAATAAAAAGGTATTGCCATTGCAAAGAAGTGAAATATTAAATATCCTTTCAACTTTTCAGTTTTAATGATATTTCTTAAATTATAAAACATAATAATTTGATTAACATTTTAATTATGTAGTTCTGCTTCTAGATCCCAGGTTACTCCTTAGCTTAAAGCTGACAATTCTGTCGTAAAGCCATTCTCTGGTGAGTTCATTAAGAAAATGAAATTTTTATTAAAAACCTTAGATTAATTGAATTTTAAATAAAATGGAACTCAAGGTTACCTGCTAACTTCAAGGAGGGATAACAAAATATTAAGGATATTTCAAAAATCTAAACTAATTATTTATGTCTCTTTCTGCTATCTTAAATGTAGAACATAGCTAATGAGCTTGGAATTCAATTATAAATTCTAATATTAGTAGTAGTATTATTATGACATTTTAATTTTTCTGCAAAGCCAATATGTCTAAGAATGTGTATTCTGGCATGTCTAAAGCAATCTAAAAAGCTCATGTCTTTACAACTGAATAGGTGCATCTCAGTGCCAACAGCACTGAGGGGAAATGGGGATTTTATTATTAGGAAATTTTATTAGTGAAGTAAAAACCTCACTCCAGTCCAAGCCCATAAAAATCCATAAAGTAAAACAAAACAAAACAAAAAAAAAGCTTTAAAAGACCTTATCTTTTCTGTTGTGCCTTAGACATTCGCTGAAATTATGTTCCTCATCCCATTCTCTCTTCTGTCAAAATACAGTAACACCCTATGGCAAATTAAAAAATCCACAGAGCAAGAAGCAGAAGGAGGATCTCTGGTTGACCAGGAATAACCATGTGATCACAGAGTGTACAGATGTCTCCCTACTCTCTAACCTTATTTTGTGTATAGAATTCCTACTTTCACAGTGGCCTGAAGCATCATTCTTTAAGTTAGTGGGTAGGACATCTTGTAGTTCAACCTCCATTGAAAGCTGAACCAGAATCAAACACAAGAGAAAATCGTGATCTACCCTGTCCAAACCAAATTCTCTAATCATTAAACTATTAACCATTTTTAAAAAAGTAATTTCCATCATTATTAGCAGTCTTTTAGCTACTCATTTAGGGATGCAACTTACAAGACAGCAATCCAAACATGGGGTCACATATGGATGGAGGAGTCCTGACCTCTGAGATGAATGGTCAATCCCAGCCTTCTGCTGTGCCTTTCTTAATGACTAGATAAAGGCAGCAAGGAATAGACATCGTTTTTGAAATATGACTGTTCAAGTATTTTTTGGAGACTGAAAATAACATAAGGAATAAAGAAAAGCCAGTGTCTTGGCATAGAAGATCCTCATAACATAGATTAAGGAAGTGGGAGTCTTCAAGTTAGGCACTACAACTACATTTCTACTAGAAAACAAAACAGGGCCAGGGCATGGCCTCAAAGTCAGGCATGTGATCATTCATGCTGTTTAATTGTTACTGTGTTTCCTGGTTTGAGGTAAAACTGGACCAATTTTGTTCAGTAACTTCGCTTCTTAGCTGGGTCTCGTCTAACTACTGAAATTAACAGCATATTGTGCAGGCAATGTTCACTCTCTCGGAGTGATAAAACCAATGTTTATAGTTGATGCCCAGGCATGGTATGCGGAGAGGCTCTTGCTTATACTTATCGCTATAACAGCCAAGGCCAGCCAACTTTGTTGTTTGCCACATTGGAGGGTCGGAAGCGGAAAAGCACAGTGAGGTCCCACCTGCGGGGAGGAGTGGACAGGCCAGGTGACCCAAACCTGACCAACAGGGTATTCCATCCCATCTGCATCATGCTCAGTATAAAAGCTGAGGGTCAGATCCCTCTCGCTCTATCGCTCCCTCTCTCTTTTTTTTCCTCTCTTTTATGGTCTCTTGCTCTCTCGCTCTCTTCATTTCAATCGCCTGCCTTTGGTCCCGATCCTGAAGGCAGACCCGGAATCCAGTTCCCATCCGCCACTGAGTCCAGCCTGGGACTGCCCCAGTGCCAGCCGGTGTCATGATTGTCATCTTGGGAGCTTGATACGGTTTTGTATATATTTCATTATTTCCTTGTATGTTATTATTAATATCTTATTAAAGTAGTTTAGTTTCTTCTAAACTCACAAGTCTCTTTTTCCCTCCTACGCCTCTCTCTTTGAAGAGGGGTAGAAGGGAGCATCTGTCGGTCCCATCTGGGGTCCCCCACGTCCCCAGTGGCCGATTTGGCCTAAACTATGACACTGTGTTCTCTGGCAGAGTTTTGGCTGTGCCAATTAAAGTTCCCTCATATGCAAACACAATTACACTTCAGGCCTAAAATTGTTCCTTATGGATAATTTAGTTGTAACCATCTGGGGCAGAAGACAATATAGGCATATGGATATGAAAAATGAATGCCACATAAATTCTCATCCAGACATTGCTATTTGTTCTGATTTATGTATTATCATAAACAGTGGTGCTTAACTCTTAAGAGTGGCCACTCTCACCCCAAAATTTACTCCAAAGTCAAAACTTATGTATACAGTGTCTTCATGAGTTAGGTATCTCATAATATTAACAATAATAGTGGTAGCAACATTAATAAAAACATTTTCTGTATAGATGAATTTTAATCCATTTAAACTTAGATCACAAGAATGTATAAGGCAGGGACATAACCTTTAGTCTTCTGCATGTGAGTTGCAGATATGTGTCTTGGCCCACTCAGGATCCAGAGGAAAATTCATTGCAGTGCTACAGGAAGTTAGGGTCTTGATAACACTTTATGAACGCGTAATTTCTTCATGATTTTGACTAAAACTTTTATTTAATTGTAATAGCCATAAATACGAAATAAATAAAGAAATTAAGATTATAGACAATTATTGTACCCACATTCTACTTTTCAGAGTGTCAGCTTTGTTGTTTTTATGTGTTCCATAGAGGGTTAAACTCTCTTTGATGTAGTAATGTTAATATGGTTCCGGTATAATATTTTGGAAACCTTACTTTCTATCCAGTCAAGTTCTAGAGTTTAGAGTCACTTAGTGTCTATTGTTGGACTGTTATTTATATCTCACTAAGAAACAGTCATTTGTAATGTGTGAAAAATATTACATTGATCAAATATTCACGCTACCAAGTATTGATATGCTATAGATAAATATTTCTGCCCCTCTACTCCACTCTGGTGAGATAACACCTGGATTACTCTGTCCAGCTCTGGAGCCCCCAACATAAGA
The DNA here is from genome assembly GCA_013398815.1 of Ibidorhyncha struthersii. NCBI lineage: Eukaryota > Metazoa > Chordata > Aves > Charadriiformes > Charadriidae > Ibidorhyncha > Ibidorhyncha struthersii. The sequence continues at coordinate 166,015 of VZSZ01007847.1, forward strand.
AGGGCATGGACCTGTTGGAGCAAGTCCAGAGGAGGACAGAAGGCTGGAGCACCTCTCCTACGAGGACAGGCTGAGAGTTGGGGTTGCTCAGCCTGGAGAAGAGAAGGCTCTGGGGAGACCTTATTGCGGCCTTCCAGGACCTAAAGGGGGCCTACAGGAAAGCTGGGGAGGGACTTTTTACAAAGGCATGTAGTGATAGGATGAGGGGGAATGGCTTCTACCTGGAAGAGGGTAGATTTAGATCAGATATTAGGAAGAAATTCTTTACTGTGAGGGTGGTGAGACACTGGAAGAGGTTGCCCAGAGAAGTTGTGGATGCCCCATCCCTGGAAGTGTTCAAGGCCAGGCTGTGTGGGGCTTTGAGCAACGTGGTCTAGTGGAAGGTACTTCTGGCTGTGGCAGGTGGTTTGGAAGTAGATGATCTTTCAGCTCTAACCATTCTATGATTTTATGATTGTATGATTTGTAGAACTCATCAGCTATGCAGAACAATGAATTAGACATGTGCATTAAAAAAGACTTATATTCTTTTTCCAAAGTGAAATTGAAAACTATGGTAAAATGTCTATGACCTACAAATTTTATCTTTAATATTTTAGCTTATCTTCAGTTACTAAAGCAAAAATATAACCATTCCCAAAGGCCACAGAATAAGACCACAGAAAATTTTTGAAAACCCTTGAACACGTTAAAACTCAAAACAAACAAAAAAGAACATAATTTTTTATTTCAAAATAGTGGTTCAAAATGTCTTTGATAGTGTTTCTACCTGAATTCTTTCTCAGAATTTTTACTTCAAAGTTTACTAAACACATCTAGATATATACAGAAGAACATAGGCCTTGGGGACAAACAGATACTGCCAGGGAGAAAGCATGTCATTTAGGTTCATCTTGTGTAAATTGCTCTCTAGAGGTGCCTATTGCTTTCCATGTTTTTGGAAAAACTAGCTCAGATGGACATACAGGCTATGACTGAAATGTCTATGCACAGCCAATTTGTGCTGTTTGAGACACCTTTAAATAGCCAAAAAGATCACATGAGTATGACAAATATGACAAAGGAGATATGTATCTTTATGAACCAGTGGTCAGAGACAAAGTCCACATACTCCATGGCACCTCAGCTGGCACTGCACACCTATGATTTAGGAATCTGACTAATACCTTGAATGTGATTTAGCTCTGGATTCAGATAGCTCAATAACCCCTGTGTCTACACATAAGCAAACATGCATATTACCAAACATTAAATGGAGACTATTGAATACAGTATATAAAGAATGATTCTGCTGCATATACATAGGCATGTATTGCTCTCCAAGGTGCATTCAGGTGGTTTATTTAATCTTTTCATATAACTGATACATATGTATATAGCAGAGAATTAGAGATAAGTGTGATGGGAGTGTTTAAAAGACTTATAAATCAGGCCAGTTTTAAACTTTTAAAAAGTATCTTACTAGACTGACATTTATTAACAATATACTTCGCATTAATAGTTCTTACTCATTATCAGTCATTATCATTATGTATTCAGCATTGTGAGTCCTTAAGAGTTATATACTACAGAAAACATTACTATACAGTACCATGGAGCTGATGGCCATAAGTTGGCACTGATGGCTACCATCCTTGAGGATTTTAGTTGCTCACGTCAAAGTGGTCAAAATTGAAAGCTCTTCCACATGGGAAACTGAAACCAAAGTGATTATCTTCTTTCTCCTTCCTCCCACAATCTGGGACTTGTTCTTTTAAAAAAAGTTTAATTTCTTAGGCCTTGACCTTCACAGCTGGACTCCACATTGCATAATGTGAAGTAGGGAGTTACTTTCCCAGGCTTCCTTACTTAGATGCTACTTCTTTCCTTAAAACAAAAGTTGTCTTCTCCCAGGTCTTAAGGTAGCACTTCTTCAGTAACCAGCACTTGACCATCACTGAGTTATTGATGGTCCTGGGGCCTCTGCTTTCAACCTGTACCCAAATTTCCAAGGTATTTTCTGTTATCCCATAGTAAAACAGCACATCTTAACAAAAGACACCAGTTACCAAGCTCCAATTCACACATCCAGTTCCCACAGTGAGTTGATAACAAGAGGCCAGCACTGGGGCGTTGACCATTCAACATTCAGCACAAATAGCACAAGGTCCATGGCCTGTTACTAGCAGTGGCAATGTTATTTTTTATGCATTACTGGGTACAGAAATGCTTTTACAGTTTTGCTGTATTAATATCCTTATGGTAGGTCCCCAAAGAAGTCAGTATTATAGTCTGATTAAAGTGCCTTTACTTGTAAAAGTAAAAAAGGGTAACACACCTACTCTTTAGCTACAATATTAATAGAGCTACTTTTTTAGTGTTACATATATCTTGCCTCAGAGATGTCAGAAACTGTTCAAATGTACTTAATAAGAATGTCATTAGTGGCATCAAACTATCACCTAATTTTTTTTAATGTTTCATAACTTGCTTGTATGTGTCACAGCTCTTCATTACTTTTTCATGTAATATAATTCTGAGTGATGCTTGTAGCAAACAAGAAGTAGTACTCATTGTGCTGGTTTCAGCTGGGATAGAGTTAATTTTCTTCCTAGTAGCTGCTGTATTTTGGATTTACTATGAGAATAATGTTGATAACACATAGTTTTAGTTGTTGCTGAGTAATGCTTATATTAAGTCAAGGGTTTGTTCAGCTTCCCATAGAAGCTGAGAGGGAGCTTAGAGAAGACAAGCTGGCCAAAAGAATATTCCATACCATAGACATCATGCTCAGTATATAAATGGAGGTTGGTCATAGGGCAGGAATCCGCCATCGCTGCTCAGGACAGGCTGGGCAACTGGTCATTGTTTGATGAGCAATTATATTGCATCACTTTTTTTTTTTTTATATTCTCTTACCATTATTATTATTATTTTTTTTTTCTCTTCCACTACTGTTCTATCAAACTGTCTTTATCTCAGCCCACGAGGGTTTTTTTTGTTGGGTTTTTTTTTCACCTTTTCTCCCTGTTCTCCTTATCCTACTGGAAGGATAGTGAGTGAACAGCTGCATGGACCTGGCTGCCTAATTGCCCTTCTCTCAAGTGCATCAACTGTACCACTCAGCTTGGTGTCATCTGCAAACTTGCTGCGGGTGCACACAATCCTACTGTCTGTGTCATTAATAAAGATATTACATAGCATTAGTCCTAGTATGGACCCTTGAGAGACACCACTCGTTACTGATTTCCACTTGGACATTGAGATGTTGACTGTAACTCTCTGGACACAACCATCCAGTTAATTCCTTATCCATCTAACAGTCCATCCATCAAACCCACATCTCTCCAATTTAGTGGCAAGGAGGTTGTGGGAGACTGTATCAAAGGAATTCCAGGTAGATGACATCCGTAGCTTTTCTCTTCTCCACTGACGCAATCACTCCATCATAAAAGCCCACTAGATTAGCAAGTCGTGATTTGTCTTTGGTTAAGCCACATTGTCTGTAATCATATCACTGTCTTCCATATGCTTCCACATATCTTCCAGGAGGATCAGTTCTATGATCTTACCTGGCACAGAGGTAGTTCCCAGGGTTGTCCTTATTATCTTTTTAAAAAAATGGGTGCAATATTCCCTTTTTCCAGTCATTGGGGACTTCTCCTGACAGCCGTGACTTTTCAAATATGATGGAAAGTGGGTTAGTGCTATATCAGCTAGTTCCCTCAGGACCCTGGGATGCATCTTATGGAGTCCCATGGACTTGTGTATGTTCAGATTCCTCAGGTGGTCTAAAACCTGATCTTCTCCTATAATGGGAAGAACTTCCTTGTCCCAGTCCCTTCTTTGAGTTTCAGGGGCTTGAGAGATGTGGGAAGAGAGTTTACAATTGAAAACTCAGGCAAAAATAATTGTTGAGGTTTTCAGCTTTCTCTATGTTGGTGGTCACTAGTGCTGTTTTCTTTACCAGGGAGGATATATTTTCTTTTATCTTCCCTTTCTGACCAATGTACCTGTAGAAGCCCTTCTTTTTACTCTTCACATCCCTTGCTAAATTTGGTTCCAGCTGTGCCTTAGCTTTCCAAACGCCATCCCTACACAGCATCCTTATATTCTTCCCAGAATACATGTCTCTAGTTCCACTGCCTATGTACTTCCTTCCTACATTTTATTTTGATCAGGAAGTCCTTACTCAGCCATGCTGGTCTCCTGCCTTCCTTGCCTGATTTCTTACACGTGGGAATTGAGAGCTCTGGCTTTCTCAGAAAAATGTCCTTGAAGAGCTGTCAGCTCTCTCCTTCTCCTTCAGTTCCTTTAGTTCAACTCCTTCTAGTTCTGCTCCTTTAGTTCAACTAAAAGAAACATCAAAAACTTGTTTCTTCAGCACAATATCTTTTCAAGTTTATACAAAAATAAAGCATGAAACATTAGTCTGTGGGAGTGCAACTGTACCTTTACTGACCCTTGCTATCTCCATATTTTCAGCATGAAAATGTGATTGAGCAGAACTAGTGGCTGTGCCCTTAGAGCCATATAGCCAAATCTATATTGAAATACACTCTTATTGCAGGTTGATTTGCATTCATTTCATGATGAAATATCTTCTTCTATATTCTAATAATTAAAACTGAATTTCAGTTTTCACATGAACAATCTGCATCAAATTATTTAATTATGCACATGAGTATATATGTATGCATATGCAAAAGCAGGAGTGTATGTACACATAGGAGAGATTAAAATTGGGAGGGTAATTTTTAATCTTGTAAAAGCTTTAACTCACACTACTGTTATATATATATTTAAAATGTGCAAGTATATAATAAATTGACAACTTTATAATGCATATTTTCATTTTGGACAGAGCCTAGATAAGCTCTGAAACGAAAAACCATCTCTGGCATCATTAGCATTTCTTTTTCTTTTCTTCCCCCCAGACCAGTTATGAGTGCTGAGATTATGCATTTAGATGGTCTGTAAGAAGTTAATGGGAATTGTGTATTATCCAAAACCCCCATACAACTCACACCTACCATCACAGCTTCTAGCATTATAAATGACAGCATCAAGAATGGGAAGCACTGCATGGACAGAAGGGACATGCAGAGAATCTCGCGTTAATGAGGTGATTCAAACATGGTCAGTAAGCATAAGTTGATGTAAGAAGCTGCCCTCTGAAGAGGAGATCTTGGGATGGGTGGTGAAAAAGACCTGTGCTCATTTGCATACTTAGCTGATGTTTAAGGAGTGCTAGTGATCACATATTGTGAAAACAGGAACAAGGACATTATCATAGCTGCTGAAACCCGATGAAGATATACAGGAGGCCTGGAGCCACTGCTCCTTTCTGCACAAGACTACTCAAAAAAGCCATTAGGCAAGGAAGATACAGAGGCTAAACTGCTGTTCCAGGGCATGAAAAACTTACATTTAGGTAAATTTTGTCTAAATCAGAAACTGTAGGCCCCTGTAGTCCTTTTTAGAGGAAAACTATTTGTCCAAGGATTTTTTCTTTGCTCCTCTATCACTCAGAACCGTTGAGATTGCTCTGCAAGTCTTTGTTACCCACTTTCACCTTTTCTATGCTAAATAAAGTAACCTCATCAGAAAACACCTTTTTTCATAGACCAGTTATAAATATACTGAGTGGGAAAAGTTTGACCCAAGCTTCCTATAAGTGTACTGGTCACCTCACTCTAATGCGAGAATGGCAATTCATTGCTGCACTTTGTTTTCTGCCAGTCATTGGCTATGTATACAAGGCCTATACACAGAATACCCAGTGGTAACATTAAGTGTTTAATTCTAGAAGGAATAAAATAGATCATCCTGTAACTAAAACAACGTTAGTCTCATTAATTAAAATAATTTATCTCTAAAGTGGAAACTACTTTTTTTTTCTCCCTTCCATAAATCTCTAATATTAGAGAATTACATTACACAAATGGAATTTGATGTTGTCATTATCATGAAGTTGTGCCAGGGGAAGTTTAGGATGGATATTAGGAAAAATTTCTTCATGAAAGGGTTATCAAGCATTGGAACAGGCTGCCCAGGGAAGTGATTGAGTCACCATCCCTGGTGACTCATCCCTAAGATGTGCCTCTTAGGGACATGGTTTAGTGGTGGTTTTGGCAGTGTTAGGTTGGACTTGATCTTAAAGGTCCCTTCCAACCTAGACTATTCTATGATTCTGTGATTATTTGGCCTCATTTATACATTTGTAGATAAGTATTCTTCACTGATCTCTAAAATAAACTTACATGTGATCTAGAAAAATATTACATTAGTGAGTTTACCTTTGTCTTCTTATGTTTAAATAATTTTGGATTCTTTAAGCCCTGTTGATTACATTATCTCCATTTCAAGCTATGTGTACCTAAGAATACACAATTCATATGAAAGGATACAAGGCAACAGAGAGAACCAAGGTTTCAGTGAACCATGGAGGAATGAAGAAAACATTTGTCATCTTACTGTAGTATTTGGTTTTTAGTTAGTGCAAGTTAACTAGATTTCTCCTCATTTCACTGAAACATCTGTATGAAAGACTGAATATAATATAGAGTTATACTGCCTGGCTCAGTTTTCATATACATTTGATTATAAGGTATTTAATTACATAGCAGTAGAAATCAGTTCTGTTTAGTTACTTCACTGCTTCACTAATTTTCAGTGAATAGCTTGTAAATTACAGAATTCTTAAAATTCATCTGCATAATCCAGCAACATTTATGAAGCAATGAAACACGGAATACACCCATTTTTGGCCACAGAATGATTGTGTGTGTGTGTGTGTGAAATGGATACAAATTAGATAATAATACCCTAAAATCCAATTGCACTCATCTGGTTTTGACCTCTACCTAAGCCTGACACTCACGCACTGACACCAATGAAACACATTTCCTAGGAAAGGTGGAGCATAAGACATATGCTGAGTCCTAACATTTGGCACATTGTGCTGTATCTGTACCTGTGTATAAAAGGAATCAGAGAAACATTGTTCGGTACTGTAAAAATTACTGTCTATGTCCCCAAACTCAGCTCAGCATTTAAGAACATATTCACCTTTAAGTATGGGGTATCCTGGCCTGTATCAGGAATAATGTGGTGAGCAGGACTCAGGAAGTGATCATCCCCCTGTACTCGGCACTGGTGAGACCCCACCTCAACTACTGTATTCAGTTCTGGGCCCCTCACTACAAGAAAGACATTGAGGTGATGGAGCCTGTCCAGAGAAGGGCAATGAAGCTGGTGAGGGGTCTGGGGGACAAGTCTGATGAGGAACGACTGAGGGAATTAGGGCTGTTTAGCCTGGAGAAGAGGAGGCTGAGGGGAGACCTTATCGCTCTCTACAAATGCCTGAAAGGAGGTTGTAGAGAGATGGGGACTGACCTCTTCTCCCTAGTCACAAGTGATAGGACGAGAGGAAATGAGTTCAAGTTAAGCCAGGGGAGGTTTAGATTGGATATTAGGATTTTTTTTTCACTGAAAGGGTTATCCAACATTGGAATAGGCTGCCCAGGGAGGTGGTGGATTCCCCACCGCTGAAGGTGTTTAAAAAAAGGGCAGACATGGTACTTGGGGATATGGTTTAGAAGTGGTTTTGTCAGGTTAGGTTAATGGTTGGACTCAATGATCTTAAAGGTCCCTTCCAACCCTAATGATTCTATGATTCTATGTTCATAATATCATAGATTTTAGTAGGATTAATCTTTTGTTCTAAACTTTCAGAGGTGAAATTTTGATTGGTCATGGTGTTAGATGCTGTGCCAGGGAATTTTGTATATCCTTTCAGTATTTAATAAAATCTGCTATCTTTTTATGTAAGTATTTTAATCATTTTAATGGCAATATATTGCAATTCATCAGCAGTATCAATATGATACATATAGCCAATTTACCAGTCTAGAAAAGGATGTAGCTGGAAGTCCTTTCCATTTCTTTCTACCTTCTATTGCAAGCCACTGACAGAATGTTTATCTTTCAAATTTCATTTACAGTACTGGCTGTGTTTGTGAAGTGAATCTTGAAATAAACAAGATTACTAAAACAAAGTTAATGGAGGAATGGAAACTTTCATTAGTGGGCCCTAAGAAGTACATTGAAATTGAGAATTCAGAAATAACCTATTAGAAAGAAACAGAAAGCTAATTTGTAAAGAAATATCACAAAGGTAAAGTAAATCTTTAATTAACTTCTAAAGATCCTAAATAAGAATAAAATAAGAATCAGTAATGTTCTAATCTGAACCAGTTTGAAGCAATTTAGAAAATAATTTTTGAAAATCATGCATATAATTCTGTTTGAGAACTGAGAAGGAAGCAAGAAGAAAGGGATTATGTCGTTATGCCTGATCCCTGGCAATTGTGATACAAGAAAAAGCCTTGCTTCACAGTTCATGTAACACATTTGTTGGTAGTATAAAATGGAGCCAAGATCTAAATTTTAGAGAACTTAAAGCCTATTCAAGACACAAAGAACATTCATTATCTATAAAAGACAGAGGAATAAAAGAAGACTTTCAAATGTGCAAAGTTGACCTATGGGCAATAAGTAGAAAGAAAACACCAAAACATTAAATAAAGTAGTAAAGACAGGTCAAGCAATTGGACTTCAGTACTGAGCTGTCAGCTAGACATACTGTGATATCTTGATAAGATATCTCCATGAGTATAGTGGACTGTGAGTGGCAAAGCGAGGAAGCAATCAAGTCTTCCTTCAACAGAGGAATTTTAGAAAGGGTGAGAAGGGAATAGGAAGGAGAATGGGAAAGAAAAGCAGAAGAATGAAATTTGACCTCACAGACGAACTAAATTTTGTCTTAAATGTCTAGATTGTCTCTGGTGCAAACAAGATTACATACAACTCAATAAAATATCCAATCTAGATGAATCGAAACACCCAATGTAAATGACCAAACTGCAGAACTGCAGGAATAATCGATCAAACACTTGAATCCTAACAAGATTTCTATATCACTGATTTCCATCTGTGCTTAGAAGCACTCACACCAGAAACAGTATAAATGAGAGTTTGTTGACAAGAGGCAGTCAGGGGGAAAAACATTCTTTATGGTGTGCAACTTATTGAAGTACTATAGTATGCATCATGTAATGAACACTCTGTATCAATTCCAAGGACTGTGCATTGTGGTACAGAACTAATCTTAGATTGCAGTAAATGCCTTTTTAAATTGCTTTTAAAGAACTTGAAAACTCTTTCAGTTTAATTTATAATAACCTTTCTTCTCATCATACTATAGTAGTGAATTAGAGGAGCAAGATTTTGAAACTTGTGATACAACATGTACTGCTTGACATCACTTAGATTTTTCATTTTAATAACTTTCATTGTCAAGTTAATGTAGGATAAGTAAATGGACTTCTGTGTGGACCACATAGATGGAGAGGAAGTCCTATCTTGGATTCATCTTGTAACCCAGAATAGAAAGGCTTTGTATTTCACACTGCTACTAATGATGAATTTCATTACTGTTTTGGTAACATTAGTCCAGAAAACCTCCATTTGGATTAATAATATATATAGGTCACATTGCTTTTTACAGATGTATTAATTGAAATCAGTTTGTATATACTGATAATGGAATGGTTGGTTTTGAAGTCACCAGAAGAGGATCTGAAATAAAGTTTTCTAGAAGTTAAATTTTAAAAACACATAGTATAACAGATATTAGATAGAAAAATTTTAATTCTTGCCTCTGTTGAAGAAAAAAAGGGAAGATTTTATTTTATTTTATTTTATTTTATTTTATTTTATTTTATTTTATTTTATTTTATTTTATTTTATTTTATTTTATTATTTTACAACTCCAGTCTTGGATACAACCCTAGTATTAGTACAGAAGACAAGTGTTACCTGTCCCTCAACACTGAGCCATGTGAGGGGTGCACATTTCTTCCATCTCAATCACAAGGGAGGTAACACTTCCAAGTGGGTTTTCTAAGATGGGCCAACAGACATCAATATATGTATTTTTAGAAGCTGCACATCATCGAGTTATTCTTTTGTATTGGAAGTGTACATAGATTGTCAACACCAAGGCACTGCAAGGTAGCTAGGTCTTTAGAATAAATCCTTGATTTTCATTACACAGTAAAATGTAATACATAGTAATGTGTTGATTATATCTAGTATAGTAAGACCATAGGAAACAGGTCAAGATTTTCCTTTTTAAATATACAGTACTATGTAAATCTTCCTAGGACACCATCTAGAAAACCTTTTGTATGTGACCTTTTTTAATGCATTTGCCCTTTGCTAGAACTTTCAGAATCTTAGGAGTTTTGTTCAAGAGAAAAATTGTCTAAGAAATATACTGTTTCTACTACCAGTAGGAATTAAGCTAGCTTCTTTTTCACTTTCAAGAGGAAGCATGAATTCTTAGACAAAATCTTTAATGACAGTTGTTTGCCACTCACAGATTGGTGGCTTATCCTATCACTACACATTCTTATACTCCATCCTAACAAGTCTGTCCTTGTTTAATGTTGGGGTTCCTGGGAGGCATTAAAACTAATTGTTATCTAAAGTCATAAAGTCTAAAGTAGATATGCAACACAAGAAACTGTGGTGAGGTAAAAGCAGTTATCAAAGAAATAATGAGAAAATAAAAACTAAATCCTAAACTAACTTCCCTCCACCCCTGCCTTCTTCCTAGGCTTAACTTTACTCCCGAATTCTCTACCTTCTCTCCGTAAGCAGCACAGGGGGATGGGGAATGGTGGTTGTGGTCAGTTCATCACATTTTGTCTCTGGCAGTCCTTCCTCTTCAGGGGGAGGACTCCTCACACTCTTCCCCTGCTTCAGTGTGAGATCCCACCCATGGGAGACAGTCCTCCAAAAACTTCTCCGACATGAGTCCTTCCCATGGGCTACAGTTCTTCACAAACTGCTCCAGCGTGGTCCCTTCCACAGGGTGCAGTCCTTCAGGAATAGACTGCGCCAACAAACCTGCTCCAGCATGGGCTCCTGCAAAGAGCCTGTTCCAACATGGGCTCCCCACGGGGGTCACAGCCTTCTTCAGGTGCACACCTGCTCCGGCGTGTGGTCCTCCGTGGGTTGCAGCAGGGTGACAGCCTGCTTCACCATGGTCTTCACCACTGACTGCAGGGGAATCTCTGCTTCGGTGCCAGAAGCACGTCCTCCCCCTCCATCTTCACTGACCTTGGTGACTGTAGAGTTGTTTCTCTCACATATTCTCACTCTCTCTTTTGACTGCTGCTGCCACAGTTCATAGTTTTTTTCCCCTTGGCCAGCGATGGGTCTGTCTTGGAGCCAGCTGACATTGTCTCTGTTTGACATGGGGGAAGCTTCTAGCAGCTTCTCACAGAAGCCACCCCTGTAGCCCCCCAGAGACCAAAACCTTTCCATGAAAATCCAATAAATTTACATATATTTATACAGTTATATTACTTTTCAAGACATATTATCTTCTGAGTACTGGTTGAGGGCTATAAGCTATATACTGCTGAACTCTCAGAGAGGCAAAACTATGTGTGATCTTTTTTTTTTTTTCAGGCAAAATCATTGATGAGTCATGATTATTTGTGCAGGTAGAAAGTTGTGACATTTGTTTTTGAAGAGTTTTGAAGTTACTTGTAATGCCTATGTGTATAACAGCATTGTGTGAGGAGACAAAAAAACTGAAGACAAAAAACAAACGCTGTGGAGTTTTAAAGAGACTTTTGTAGTAAGAAGCTTTTCAGAGAGGACTTCCACAGTCATCAAAACCAGTCACTTTGCTTCAGAAAATACGTCCAAATGTAGCTGTACTTGTGTTTACTGCTACTAAAAACAGGCCAGCCTGGTCTTTCATATTCTATCTCTTTAGGCATGCAGGAGGTAGAATTAGAAACACTGCAGTAATTCTACCAGTTGTCTGTTTTTATGAGTACATTCACTGTTAAAAGGTACTGACCATTGCTGAAGTCAACCACTGTTTATGTGGTGATTACACGTTTTCAAAACCCTCCTGAGTTGAAGCTGGTTGTGGTGACAGCACGAAACGGATTTCTCTCAAAAACAGGAAGACCGCGTGCAGGTGGCTCTAGCAGATAGTCCAAATCTTTCAAGCATGAATAAGTCTTTTGAACTCATGGCCTGAGTGAAAACTACATCAAGTGTTGTGTTATACTCGTGTAAATCTGCTTTGAGTCAAAGATGGAGGATTCTGCCCAGCTGCTTCTCCTTAATTTTTATGCATTGCAGTGGCATCCACAACTATGAAAAGGGACTCTTTATCAAACTCATTAATTGACAGGCAGCATACAAGTCCAAGAAGAATAAAGATTAATGGGCTGAACATTTTTCAAGTTTTTTTAATTAGTATTTTAATATAGCAAATCCCTTTGAAATTTTGCATTAGTTACATATTTACTTGGAGTGAATAAAGGATGTAAGATGCTCAGGTTTTTTTATCTTAAATAAAAAACCAAACTAAACATATTTTAAAACCAAAAACAAATCAAAAGCATTTTTTAACCAATTTTAGTATTTATTTTGCATAATAGAAAGTGAAGTCAGCTACTGTAAATGGAATTAACCATCTTAAAGTTGGGCATATAATCTGAATTTATAATGTAGGCTTTCTTAATAGACAGTGAAATGAAGCAGGCATTTCTAGGAAATGTTTCATCCTGAATTGTAATATATGTTAATGAGAAATATGATGAATCATCCCAGGAAATAACTGTCCCTTAGCTCTTGGGAGATCCTAAATGACCGGTTAGATCAAATGCTACACAGTTAACACTAGGTGAGACGAATGATGTTCTGAATATTGAATCCACACCCACAAAAATGTAACAGTCAAAGTAAGATTTAAATGTTGGAATCTCCAAAGACTCTGAGACTTTGATGCTGATTTACCAGGAACTTCTTTAGCAGCATTTTAACATTTTATGTCTAAATATAACAGTATTTGCTGCTGTCTCCTGAAATACCATTTTCAAACTGCTTTTACAAAATGATATGGAGTTTTCAGGAACCACATATGCCTATGAATTAAGTTGGCTCAGTGCCTTACCATGTTAGTGACAGTGGTAGCTTTTGACTTGCTGCCAACAGAGTTGTCTATTTCTAAAGATTACAGGGCGTTATGCTAATGACCAGCTATGAACAAGCTTTGAACCATCTTTCACATTGCTTTGAAATAAACCTGATACACTGAAGTATATTCGTATCATGAAATCTTTAGCATTTTGGTGGTTATGACAAGACAGAATTATTGGTAAAAAGGTATAGAGCTTTCTGTCTCCTTGCAAGATGATTTTCAAGAAAATTTTTTGGGAAAGGAATGTTGAAATTTAAAGCCTCCTCAGAGTACTACCACTGTACATAGAAAGAATCAAAACTGATCAATGTAGGATAACTAATAAGGTTTATTAAAACAAGTCTATTATTAAAAGTCAATTAAAAATTTGCATTTAAAGTTATTGTTTTCTGGATCTTACACACAACTTAATTGCTACACAAAATAGTATCACCAAGAAATGAAAACCTCAAGTAAAAATAACAAGTGTCATTTATAAGGAGAACTAGTTCCCTCATAAAACGTTTTAATTGCAAAAAATAAAGTTAACAAGCAGAAACGCGAATATCCTTGAATAAGGCTATAGTTGTGATGTAAGATTCAGACACCTTCTTTAGCCTCAGCTTCACAATACACTCTTATAGGCACCTAAGTTAGGAACTCAACATGAGACCTCTTTCCATGTGATTTATGAACCTGTTTGCACCCAAATTTCAATTCACCAGTGAACTGAAATGTGCAATATTTTGCCAACAATAATTAGCCAGTGAAACACCTTACCAATGATGTATTGAAACCTCTAAAAAGTCTTCAAATCAAGATTAAACATTTATCTATAATGTGCATTGTGAATTGCATGAATGATGAAGGAAAACTGAAATTCTGTGGCTATCTTCAGTGGAAGCCATATGCATCTGTTACGGTAGCTCTTCCTAATTTTAATAGCAAGAAATCAACTTCTTGTTTCAGAGAACAGTCGTAATTCCACCTAATTGTGAGTTATTGCTAAGAAAATCCAACATTTCCCAAAATGAAAATTGGTTATGAACAATCTACAAGTCAAGTCTTATTTTCCTTCATTCAATGAGACATTTCAAATATTCAGTAAATGCTGAGCTACATCCAATTTGCAAACAAGAAAATACATTAATTTTTTAAACATTTTTTCAGCACTACATTCCATTCATTATGCAGTTATCTCATTATTTGAAAAATGAATATTTTGTTGTTTTAAGTCTCACATTTTTTGCATTTTTCAGGTTACCAAAATGTTAAAAATGTTTCTTTTTTTTTTTTTTTGTCCAGTTTTAAGATTAATAACTAAAATTACTTCAAGATGCCAATGGATACTGAACAGTCCTATTAAGTAGAAAGAATATTCATCCTTTCAGAGAACTTTACAGTCATCATCAATATATCTTCAGGGTAACATCTGGCTATAAAAATCTTTGTCTGTCATTTTACATTATCTACAGATGATGTTTTTGTTCATTGTTCTTTAGGGAAGATACTTTAATTTAAATTGATCCCCATGGAAAAACTGAAGTCAGAAATCACAAACTTTTTAATAAATCACCAGTAAGAACAATAAAATCAGTCCTTTTTAGTTCTTATTTATTCTTGGTTTTATTTATTTCTAATTGAAATAACAAAGGAAACACTTTAGCAATAGTGAAAGTGATTTTTTTGTTAGTATTTTAACAATGACTACTCTGGTACCAGATAATATATTAATTTATCACTTTAAAAATAGCATTTTAAAAGCAGTTCTTATTAAAATACTGCTGATTCCCTTAAAATACTGCACACAGAATACTGTTTGTAGTGTGAGCTATATCAAAGTGAAATCAGTGTAAGACTATATGGATAAAAATACTTAAAGAATATCAAGATCTAGTGCATAATTAAAGAAATAAAGACTTTAATTTGTGGTTGGTCTTGCTCTTGCAAACACTAAGATATTTAAACAACTTAGGAAATGTCCCCACTGCTTAATCAAGTGTAGTGCAGAGAATCACTCATGTTTACACACAGAAGCAGGAATATTTTTGTGTTGTTGAGACAACATTCGACAAGATTTAGTATCTTAAGTCTGGCACTACAGTAATGTGCGATCATTCTTCAAGACCTCAGCTGACATCTCTTTGCAGCATGTTTAGCTTGGTGTGTCTGATCTCTCTTAATTATATAGTAAGAATACAACACGCTGCCTCTGACTGTTTCCATGTCTTGATGCATATTTCTTTTAAAGTTCTAATTTTAAATCACAGAAGTAAAAAAAAAATCTTAGGAGTATCAAACTTTTTTTTTTTTTTTTCAATTTCTTGATTTTTATAAAGGGGTTATGCCAATGAAGCCATTAAGATCTTTTTTTCTGTAAGGTAATCTAAAAACATTCAATTAAAATATCTTCCTGTGCATCCGTTTCTATTCTGAAGTGGATTTTTTAGATTAATTATAAGATGGATAACTTACCTATATTTTTATTCTTTAGAGGATTCTTTTCAGGAATTTTTAAAGGAGATGGGAAGAGAAGGGGGGAAAAAAATGTGAACTACTTATATGTTTACAAGACTACACACTCTTGTGTCTGGTAAAATAGTCATTGTCAAGAACTTCTACCTTTGCTGAGCTCTTGACATCAACTTTAATCCTACATGTTGAGACTTGAAATACTATTGAGTTGCAAGTCATGAATGTCCTTTATTCTATGATCATTTTCTATACAAGTGATTTGGAGTATTTTCTTCTCCATTTACCTATTCAAATGACTGTGTTCTTTGTTTTCTGATATATACATTGCTATTGTTTATTTGTTATTTCCATGATAGATGTTTTTGTGGACCCTTCTGCCATTGCACTTGTTAAATATGGTGGGCATGTCTTCAAGAAATTATTGCCCTCAAAATTGTCTTCATTTGACAGCAACAAAACATAAAAGACTGTTAAATCTTGCCTCCTCTATAGTTCGCAGTCTTTATTATCTTTCAAAGTCAGAAGAAAATGCCGTTTGGGTAATTCAATAGAAAGTGTAAAAATAGATCTCATATATAATTCTTAAAGAACTGCCAAAAAATGTACAGTATCAAAAGCAGTAATTTTTTACATCAGTATGCACCCAACTGTTTCATATTTTTATCTAGATGCCAATTCTTTCCAGTATGTTTCAAAGCAAGCAACACACAATTGCAATTTTTTGAGTACACTGTACTTTCTGGTGAAAGAAAAAAAAAGAAAAAAATGAGACACAGTATACGATCATATATTACATCTTAGGTAGCTCTCTGAGGAAGATTTCATTTGAGTAACAGTAGAGTAACATAAAAAGAATATTAGTATTTTAATTGTACCTTCAAATATTAGAAATTCTGATATAATGTACTCTACACATTCAAGATCTATTTCTCAAGACCATGACTCTGAATAGCACAGTAGTATGATAAGGTTTCTAATTAGCATTGTCAAGAACTTTAATTTAAAATGACAAAATCTCAGATTCATTATGCATATACACTTCACTTAAATAGTATTTTCTGGTGTCACGAGTTTAAGGAATGTGGTGTTAGTGACTTTTGAATAGCTACAATAGCCTGAAGCTTAAATCACCATCATAACATTGAATTAAAAAAAAAAAAAAATGTTCTGTGATTTCTTTCTACAGATAAAGTTAAATTTATAATCTATTAACCTTTAAAGTGGTATTAATCAGTTTTGTCGAGACAAAGGAGCAAGTTAGAGATCAGTTAGACAAACTAGATATCCACAAATCCATGGGGCCTGATGGGATGCACCCTCGAGTGCTGAGGGAGCTGGGGGAAGTCATTGCTGGGCCGCTCTCCATCATCTTTGAAAGGTCCTGGAGGACAGGTGAGGTGCCTGAGGACTGGAGGATAGCCATTGTCACTCCAGTCTTCAAAAAGGGTAAGAACGATGACCCGGGAAACTACAGGCCGGTCAGCCTCACCTCCATCCCTGGAAAGATGATGGAGCAGCTTGTGCTGGGTATCATCTCAAAGCACCTGGATGAAAAGAAGGTTATCAGAAGTAGTCAACATGGATTCACTAAGGGGAAGTCGTGTCTGACTAATCTGATAGCATTCTATGATGAGGTCACTAGATGGGTGGATGAGGGGAGGGCAGTGGATGTTGTCTACCTTGACTTTGGCAAGGCTTTCGACACTGTCTCCCACATCATCCTCACTGGCAAGCTTAGGAAGTGTGGGATAGATGGATGGACAGTGGGGTGGATTGAGAACTGGCTAGCAGATAGAGCTCAGAGGGTTGTGGTTAGTGGTGCAGAGTCTAGTTGGAGGTCAGTAACAAGTGGTGTCCCTCAAGGGTCAGTACTGGGTCCAGTCCTGTTCAATATATTCATCGATGATCTGGACGAAGGGATAGAGTGTACCATCAGCAAGTTTGCTGATGACACTAAACTGGGAGGAGTGGCTGATACGCCAGAAGGCTGTGCTGCCTTACAGCGTGACCTGGATAGGCTGGAGAGTTGGGCAGAGAGGAACTTAATGAAATTCAACAAGGGTAAATGTAGGGTACTGCATCTGGGGAGGAATAACCCCATGCATCAGTACAGGTTGGGGGCCGACCTCCTGGAGAGCAGCTCTGTGGAAAGGGACCTGGGAGTCCTGGTGGACAACAGGATGACCATGAGCCAGCAATGTGCCCTGGCGGCCAAGAGGGCCAATGGCATCCTGGGGTGCATCAAAAGGAGTGTGGCCAGCAGGTCGAGGGAGGTCATCCTCCCCCTCTACTCTGCCCTGGTGAGGCCGCATCTGGAATACTGCGTCCAGTTCTGGGCTCCCCAGTTCAAGAAGGACAGGGATCTGCTGGAGAGGGTCCAGCAAAGGGCTACAAAGATGATTAGGGGATTGGAACATCTTTCATATGAGGAGAGGCTGAGGGATTTGGGTCTCTTTAGTCTGGAGAAAAGAAGATTGAGGGGGGATCTTGTTAATGCTTTCAAATACTTGAAGGGAGGATGCCAGGGGGATGGGAGCAGTCTTTTTTCAGTGGTGCCCATTGATAGGACGAGGGGTAATGGGCACAAGCTTGAACATAGGAAGTTCCATCTTAACATGAGGAGGAACTTCTTTACTTTGAGGGTGGTGGAGCACTGGAACAGGCTGCCCAGAGAGGTTGTGGAGTCTCCCACTCTGGAGACATTCCAAACCCGCCTGGACGCTGTCCTGTGCAACCTGTTGTAGGTGACCCTGCTCTGGCGGGGGGGGTGGACTAGATGATCTCCAGAGGTCCCTTCCAACCCTGACTATTCTGTGATTCTGTGATTCTGTGATTCTGTGATTCTGTGAAATGACAGGTGGTATTATACACATCCTCCAGCAATTTACGGATTTATTTATCCTTACCTTAAACCATACCAAAAGACTGTGATTCTCAGATGACATTTTTCCCAATATTAAGTGGATGAGGAGACAACTTTACTTTAGATCACATCTGGTTTGTTTTCCCTCAAATATTGAGAAAACTAAACACATATGTTTGGTTGTGGTCACTTACCTTCAGATCCACTTGATGGTTATTCCTTCACAATTACATGAATAGTGACAATCAGAGCAAGAGGGTATCAGTTCACTGTAGAAGTTTATTTTAGCCATTCACTCCAGCCTTGTGTCTCTACAAAATGCCTGTACACTGTAAACAGAAAGAAAACTCAATTGTAACCAAATAGCATTTACAATATTTGCTGATTTTTTTTTTTTTGTAAGTAAACCATCTAATCTATTAACAAACTCTGACTGAAAGAAGTCAGAAGTTGAGACCCCACCTCAACCACTGTGTTCAGTTCTGGGCCCCTCACTACAAGAAAGACATTGAGGTGCTGGAGCATGTGCCGAGAGGGCAATGAAGCTGGTGAGGGGTCTGGGGGACAAGTCTGATGAGGAACGACTGAGGGAACTGGGGCTGTTTAGCTTTGAGAAGAGGAGGCTGAGGGGAGACCTTATCACTCTCTACAACTACCTGAAAGGAGGTTGTAGAGAGATGGGGACTGACCTCTTCTCCCTAGTGACAAGTGATAGGACGAGAGGAAATGGGTTCAAGTTAAGCCAGGAGAGGTTTAGGTTGGATATTAGGAAAAAAAAAAATCACTGAAAGGGTTATCCAACATTGGAATAGGCTGCCCAGGGAGGTGGTGGCTTTGCCATCCCTGGAGGTGTTTAAAAAAAGGGTAGATGTGGTACTTGGGGATATGGTTTAGAAGTGTTTTTGCCAGGTTAAGTTAATGGTTGGACTCGATGATCTTAAAGGTCCCTTCCAACCTTAACGATTCTATGATTCTAAGTAACACAGCCAGTAGTTTGTGATATCAAATACAACAGGGAATCTTTTTCAGCAAAGCAAAGGGTAGAATTTAACTATGACTGCAAGTACATGGGAACAAATCTGAAGAATTAAACTCATTGTGATCTTTTGGGTTTCGGCTCTGTGTGGTGGGGGGTTATATTGAAAGTTCTCTGGATAATACTTCTTTATATGTTTAGCATATTGGCAGATATATGCTTAATATTTGTACGCTGTTTAAACCCTTTTGCATCTTATTAATCTTTGGGTATGGTGTTTAATGAATTATTACACTGTGTACTGAGAAATGCAATCATCTTCACATACCAACTGTTTGCCTAGTGGAACTCTATAGCTGCAGGAGAGAGACCCTCAATCCTGGTCATAATTTTTTGTAAAGTAATGATTTCTGCCAGCAGAAGAGATATGTTCAGACCTGTGACAGAGTCCATGACAGCAGCAAAACTGACTGCTAGTGAATAAAATCTGTAGCTGGAGAGCTAATCACCACATCAATCAGTTTTTTTAAAATTATTAATTCTATTATTTTTGTTATTTGGAAGGAGTTGTATGCTTATTGACTATATTTTAGGCCTTCTTTAGGATATTGAGTGGCTGTTCAGTATAACTGCGCAAGAATAATGTTTGGGGTATATTTTCTATTTCTGGTGTTTAGAATGAATTTCAACATGATTCTTCAGAATTATGTATAAAGATTAAAATAAAAACAATCATCTGAGAACATGGCAGACAAATAATAGTTAATGATCTGTGAAGGTCCTTTCTAAAGAAGCTAAGGTTTATGATTTGTAACATACAGAGGTGCACCCATTAGACATTAAAATGCAAGAGTCTAGATTTATGAAATTGAAAATAAGACCTGTCAGGAAAATAATTACATATGCTTCACTTGAACGAGTAAGTAGGGTATCTATTACTACATAGGTACTGGATAAATAGTGATATTACTGATTAATGAAGTTTATTCACAGATTTTCCAAGAATGTAGTTTTGACACTTGTTAAGTTTGTTTACAAAATACACTTAAGCCTTTTAAATGTACCATATCTTCCTTAAATGCTAATCAGAAGGTGATATATCCCCTGAAATAAGAACTTAAAGCATGAAGCATAAGTAGTTGAAAGAACTATTCCACTACTACAATTTTTTTTCTATAATTCTCTGCTTTCCTTGAAAATGTTTAGAGGACTTTTCAGACTTACTAATGTATAGACAACAAAATTTACTGACACATTTGACATAAAATTCCAAGAAGATTTCCACAGGTCATCTCTTTCAATTAAGATATACAAAATCCTGATAAGTTGCTCTAAGTACCTTTTACTTTTTATCCTCAGTTGTAAGCTTATACCTATACGAAATTAATACATAATATCTGAGCACATAGATATTTTGATATTTAACCAAAGATACTATGAAGTTTGTTTACTAAAGGTAATCAACCTTTTCTACTGTAAGATGGAAAGTTCTTGAGCAGATGAAGTATTATCTTTGTATGTTGATGACTGGTTCACAGAAAAAAAAAGGTATGTTATTTTTTCAAATCTTTCAGAACACAGTATTAAGTAACACCGGAACAATTCTCAGAGTATCAATTTCTGTTGTGTGTTCCACCTAGGAAACAAAAAAAAAAGTTCTTTAACTCAGTTAGATTCTTTCTTTGGTCTACCTTGTATTATAAATAATGGCCTTATTTTTATTTTTTTTAATATTAAGAAGGAGCCCTAATTCCACCAAATTTGAGACTCTTAAGTGTGACCATTAGTGAATTAAGTAGATGGTTCTTATTCTTCCCACTCTGGTTGGTTTGGCAAGTGCTTCATAGTAATGTAAGGGGATGTCTTTTGTCCATTTACTGATTATTTGCTCTACTGGAAATAAAAATATAAGTCCAAGTCAACAACAACCATATCGTCATATAAAAGTAATGATATTATGGAAATAATATGTGAAGCAAAAATATAATTAAATGACAATGTAATACAATTCATGCAACTTCACTGAGTAGAAATAGCTCTGTTAGTATGCATATCACAATAAGATGAAAGAAAATAATAATTAGAACGAATAATATGCAAAAATACATTTTATCAAAGATAATATGAGCCTTCCTATGTCATGTGATATGCTATCAACACTTCATTCAGATTGCTGGCAGCTATAATCTGCTGATTTTGTAAGGGAAGCATTAAAAAATTATTTTGCTCCCAAGTAGAAGCAAAATGTCAGTAAGCTAATACAAAATAAAAATAAAAATTAATTACTTCAACTTCCATTTTCAGTCGGGTTTTTTTCACAAGCCATGCTGTGTACAGATTCCTCAAAAAGCTATTCCTGTTCTGTTTCCCTGCATCTTCACCTTATAGCTGTTCCTTTACACAATTTGTTCTCTTTTCTGACAGCAATCTTTTCCTTGCTCAACTTGAGAGAGATAAACCCTAGGCAACGTTAAGAGGCATTGCCTCTTACCTTTCCACATTTCATTCTGAATCTAGCACTGTAACTACTCCATCAAGCCAATGATGAGTCCTTAATGTGAGATATATACCAATTTCTTACAACAGTAACAAAGAAAAAATTATTTCTTCCAGAAAGTCTATTAAACAATTATTTTCACAAAATTTGATTGTTAATTGCTAACATAGATTGTGATCCTACAAACACTTACCCTAGGATATTATAAATATACCTCTATGTGTAGATAACTCCATTTATAGGCAGAATAAGTAGTTTTCTATGAAAAGAGATTATTGAATTCACTCACTGCTATCTCTTTTGCTAGAGATTCAATCATAGAGATTGCTCTGATTGACACTGCTGAAAAAGGAGTTTAGGTGTATGAAAATATACAGATTCCTCCTGGGTACAGGAAAGTAATATAATCAGTGCCTCCACCTCTTTCTTCTTATCAGAGGCACCAAACTCAGCAAACCTGTCTCCAGAAATCTCTTGCCCACTTCCTTTGTCAATGCTACATTTGCCTTCTTCAGTTTTCAAAGTGTAACTCTCCTTCGGTCTGTCACTGTTTGGACAACTTTTACCATTAACAAAGACAATCTGCAGGTTGAATAAACACAGATCAAAGTACAAATTAATTATTTATTGGCTGGCACACACACAGATAGCTGAGAATAATGATCTACTATGCTAAGCATTAGTAGGTTCACAATTCCCAATAAGGCACCCAATGAATCTGTGTCAGCTAGCTGGTCGCTGGTCAGGTGGTAGAAATTCGGTATCTGCTTCTCCTTGAAATGGAAATGATCTCTGATGCTGCTCTGCTGTTGTGTAGAAATTATTCTCCCCCCCATTAGAAATCTATATATTTTCACTTCCATGTTTTTTTTTTTCTCTTGAAGCCTTGAATTTTTATTTCAACAATTCTACCTTTACTAGGATTTTTTTTTAATTTTTTTTTTGTCTTGCGTAATTTATGTACTTTCTCAGATTTTAGCAATTTCCCCAGAATTTACAGGAACCTATCATAACACTCCATCCTTAGAGGTCCTTCAGGAGTATTTCTTATGAACATGGATTCTGGGATAAAGAACTGCTTTAAAAGGCAGATAATTTAGATACATTGTGGCAAGTAATAAATTATTTCTTTCCTTCTTTCATTTCCTCCCTTTGCAAAAAATAATGGTAAAACCATACCTTTTCAACACTGCAGGAATGTTAACTGTATTTTCATTCTTCTTTTAGCAAGCTAAGCATGACTTGCTTGTTTGGAGTGTATTTTAAAAAATTGCTTAGTAAAATTACTGAAGGAAATGTGTCTGGAAAATGAGTGGAAAAGATCAGTGTCAGCAATATAATAACCTCTGGTATTTTTTCAGCTGTTGCAAAGATCTGCTGATATTAAAATAACAAAATTGTTCTCTGGTGTCTCTTTAAAATGAGTGAAGTTTTTCATTTCATTTTCATTTCATTCAAGCAGTTTTCAATCCACCTCATCATCTGCTCATCCAGCCTGTACACCAACATGCTGTGTTACAGACCTAACTGAAGTTCAGGTAGACAATAGAAAAAGCAAAACATGACTCACATTTTTAAAAAGGAAAAAATGATGACCCGGGGAACTACAGGTCAGTCAGTCTTACCTTGTTGCCTGGAAAGATCATGGAGCAGATCCTCCTGGAAATTCTACTAAGACACATAGAAAATAAGGAGGAGAACGGTGACAGCCAACATGGCTTCACTAAGGGCAAATTGTGTATGACAACTCTGGTGGCCTTCTATGACCGGTTACAGCATTAGCAGATAAGGGAAGAGCAACTGACATCATCTACCTGGATGTGTGCAAAGCATTTGATACTGTCCCACACAACATCCTTGTCTCTAAAATGGAGAGACATGAATTTGATGGGTGGAACACTCAGTGGATATGGAATTGACTGGATGGTCACACTCAAAGATTTGCGGTCAACAGCTCAATGTCTGTGTGGAGACAAGTGACAAGTGGTGTGCCTTTGGGGTACATATTGGGACTAGTATTATTTAACATCTTTGTCAAGGACATGGACAGTGGGTTTGAGTGCACCCTCAGCAAGTTTGCAGATGGCACCAAGCTCAGGTGTCACAAGGCCAAGTGCAAGGTCACCTGGGACACAGCAATCCCAAGAACAGGTGGGGCGGAGAAAGGATTGAGAACAACCCTGAGGAGAAGGACTTGGGTATGTTGGTTGATGAGAAACTCAACATGAGCTAGCAATGTGCACTTGCAGTCCAGAAGGCCAACCATATCCTGGTCTGCATCAAAAGAAGTGTGACCAGCAAGTTGGGGGAGGTGATTCTGCCCCTCTACTCCACTCTCGTAAGACCCCACTGGAGTACTGAGTCCAGCTCTGGAGCCCCCAACATAAGAAGGACACGGACCTGTTGGAGCAAGTCCAGAAGAGGGACACAAAGATGATGAGAGGGCTGGAGCACCTCTCCTATGAAGACAGGCTGAGAGAGTTGGGGTTGTTCAGCCTGGAGAAGAGAAGGCTCTGGGGGGACCTTATACTGGCCTTCCAGTACCTAAAGCAGGCCTACAGGAAAGATGGGGAAGAACTCTTTGTTAGGCAGTGTAGTGATAGGATGAGGGGTAATGGTTTTAAACTGGAAGAGAGTAGATTTAGATTAGATATTAGGAATAAATTTTTACTGTGACAGGGGTGAGACACTGGAACAGATTGCCAGAGAAGTCGTTGAGGCCCCATACCTGGAAGTGTTCAACACTAGTCTGGGTGGGACTTTGAGAAACTTGATCTAGTGGAAGGTATCCCTGCCCATGTCAGGAGGGTTGGAACTAGATGATCTTTAACGTCCCTTCCAATCCAAACCATTTTATGGTTCTGTGATGCTACATATATCCACTGCCTCATCTACCAGGCCAGTCATTTCATTATAGCAGTTTATCAAGTTGATCAAGCATGACTCCCCTTGGTGAAGACATGGTGACTATTCCTGATGTTTTTCTTGTCCATCATGTGCCTGGAAATTGTTTCCAGGTATAGCTGTTCCATCACCTTCCCTGGGATCAAGGTGAGGCTGACCAGCCTGTAGTTCCCTGGGTTCTCCTTCTTGTCCTTCTTGAAGATGGCGGTGACATTTACTTTCCTCCAGTCTTCAGATCAAAGATTATCTAGAGTTGTCTCATAAAGGCATCTGCTGGCTCTGTCAGCACTTCTGGGTGCATCCAATGAGGACTTAGGTATGTCCTGTTCGTTATGTATTCCCCGACCTGATCCTCTTCCACTAAGGATGCATTTTTCCTTGCTCCAGCCTTTCCCCCTGGGTTTCTGGAACCTGGGACCCCTGCAGGCTGGTGTTGCTAGTAAAGACCGAGGTAAAGAAGGCATCTAGTACCTCAGCCTTTTCCATGTCACATGCAACCAGATCCCCTGTCTCATCGGGTAATGGGCCCACACTTTTCCTTAGTCTTCTTTTTGTCTCCTATGTACTTACAGAAGCCCTTCTTGTTTTCTATGACATCCCTGGCCATTCATTTCCATTTGAGTTTTAGCTTTCCTAACTTAATCCCTGGATGCTTGGACAATGTTTCTGTATTCCTCCCAGGTTACACGTCCTAGCTTCCACCCTGTGTAGGCTTCCTTTTTGTGTTTGAGTTTCTTCATCCGTGCAGGCCTCCTGGCATTTTTGCCTGACTTCTTGTTCATTGGGTTCAACTACTTCTGAACTTGGAGGATGTGATCCTTGAATAATAATCAGCTTTCTTGGGCCCCTCTTCCCCTCAGTGGAACGCTTCTGAGCAGATCTTTGAAGAGGCCAAAATCTGCTCTCCTGAAGTCCAGGCTTGTGAGCTTGTGAGCTCTCTTCCCTGCCCTCAGGATCCTGAACTCCTCAGGGATCAGTGTTGGGACCATTTCTGTTCAACATCTTTATTGATGATCTTGATAAGGACACAGGGTGTATCATCAGCAAGTTTGCAGATGACACCAAGTTAAGCAGGAGTGTTGATTCCCAGGAGGACAGGGAAGCTCTACAGAGAGACTTAGATAGATTGGATCACTGGGCCAACATCAATGGTATGAGTTTCAACAAGGGCAAGTGCCAGGTTCTGCACTTGGGCCACAATAACCCCATGCAGCGCTACAGGCTTGGGGAGGTGTGGCTGGAAAGCTGCCTGGCAGAAAGAGACCTGGGGGTTCTAATTGACAAGCAGCTGAATATGAGCCGGCAGTGTGCCCAGGTGGCCAAGAAAGCCAACGGCATCCTGGCTTGTATTAGAAATAGCGTGGCCAGCAGAAGTAGGGAGGTGATTGTGCCCCTGTACTCAGCACTGGTGAGGCCACACCTCGAGTATTGTGTCCAGTTTTGGGCACCTCAATACAAGAGAGATATCGAGGTGCTGGAGCGAGTGCAGAGGAGGGCAACGAAACTGGTGAAGGGCCTAGCAGACAAATCATATGAAGAGCAGTTGAAGGAGCTGGGACTGTTTAGTTTGAGGAAGAGGAGGCTGAGGGGAGACCTCATCACTCTCTACAACTATTTGAAAGGACACTGTAGAGAGGTTGGTGCTGGTCTCTTCTCACAGGTAATTAATGACAGAACAAGAGGGAATGGCTTCAAGCTCCAACAGGGTAGGTTTAGACTGAACATTAGGAAAGAATTTTTCACAGAAAGGGTGGTTGGGCATTGGAATAGACTGCCCAGGGAGGTTGTTGAGTCACCATCCCTGGATGTGTTTAAGAGACGTTTAGATGTAGTGTTGGCGGATATGGTGTAGGGGAGAACTTTGTAGAGTAGGGTAGATGGTTGGACTCGATGATCCCAAGGGTCTCTTCCAACCTAGACAATTCTATGATTCTATGATCTTTAGTTAGATTCTTTTAGCTAAGACATCTCTTAAACCATTGTTGTTGTCTTCCTACTTATCATGAAAATTAAAAAAAAAATATTGATCACTGTGCAATTATTTGGTTTGAAAAAAACAACCCAATACAATTCATATTTCCTGCTTCATTCCATAATAGCAATTTACAGTGTTACACAGTTCTGTAATGCAATTTGTTAGATTTTTGGTTTTGGTTTATTCTTCATTTACAAAGATTAGGACTATTTAAAGAATCTGTTTCACGTTATACTCCCTTTTCTAGCTTTTATTTTTCTTTTATTTGATTGCATTGCATTTATTGTCTGAAAAACTTTGCATTAAATATCCACAATACCAACATGCTTTAGTTTAAGTTACACGTAATGATCTTCACTTAATGTTTTGGGTTTTTGTATGTTTTGTATTTATTTGTATGTGTAATAGGACATATTTAACAAATCAAATTAAGTAAGCAACATTCACTTTTCCCTTTTCTTGTACAGCAAATCAGCAGATTGAACAGTTAATTTACCTATCTCTGAAGATGTGTTGCATAATCAGCACAGTAGATCTTTAATGAAATTGTTTTCAATTATTATAAACTATGTTTTTGTTCTTAATTGTTCAAATAAACTATATTCATTATGATTAATATGTCTTATCTTGTTCTAAATAGAAAAACAAATCATTCTGAAGACAGCTTTTATTAATAAGAATTTGGAAAACAATCAGACATTAAATTCAGTTTTGCAGAAAAACTTAGGAATGGAAGAATGAATTCAAAGAAACTACAGATTGTATAAACTTCATGAACTCAAAGATTGCCCTAGGTTTTGGGAATTTAAACATACTTTTAGAAAGATTCCTTTAAAGATTGTTCTATTCTGTGAAAACACTGTCTTAGTTTTCACTTTGGGGCAACATCATCAACAAATCAAGGCAGCAGAGGCCAAAACAACAAGACAAGAAGATAAATGAATGGCTGTGGGCAAACATATTAGCTAGAACTGGACCTTTACATCCTATAGACATTGTGAGGAGACAGAAAATGTATTACAAAACCTGCTCAGTTTTGTTTCCAGACTGTATGAAAATCTGGAAATTACCTTTTCTCCTAATGCAATTTGAATGATAAATCAAAAAAGTACTCGCTACTATTACTAGAAACTTACAGAAGCAATAAGACCCACTGATATGATTTGGAATCTTCCTCCCTTCAGTCTGTCTCTCTGCTCACACTTCTATCCACTCTACTCTGTGTTTCACCACCAGTTCCTCAGGCCTGAGTTACACATTGCCTGTGTTTTCTGTACCTGAGTTCTGTTCAGTGTGTAATACTACAGAGTGCTACAAAGAGATGGGAGTTTCAAGATGGGTCTAGCAAAGAGCAGCATCTGAACTTTCCATTGCAGCAAATTATACTTGGTAAAAAGGAAATTTTAGTAACCCTCTCCCTTTCTTATGGCCAGCATGTTTGGAAAAACAAACAAACAAACAAAACCCCCTTACAACTGTAAAAATTTTTTTGTAACCTCAGTTAAGTGGGAAGCCAGACCAGAGCATAATTGTTACTTGAAGTCTATTCTTTTTTTGCATGTAAATATTTCAATTTCTGTTGATATCAAAGCAAAAAATAATTAAAAGTTCAACCTTCTATGTCAAATTTCAACCTGAAACCCCAGTAGTTTTAGACTTTTATGGCAAAAGAAACTATTTTGATCATTTAATCTCATGTGCATAACAAAGTGCAATTCCTTCAGCCTGACCATAAATTCCATGCAGCCTGATACAATATAGATTCACCAGGTCAAAATTCATTCATTTGTGTCACTCCAAAAAGCTTCATTTCATTGCAAGAAGCTAGAACAAAAAGTGTACCTGCTACCTGTTACTTTAAATTTAGAAGATCTGACAGGAGCTCACAAAGCTGACATCTCCCTTTAAGTGCTTTTGGCACTTACTGTTGTTACGGAAATGGCTTAGGAGACTGTCTGGCAAGAATAGATGCAGCAGATAAAATTGCTTTAAATCCACTGATTTGTTACACCTTTAGGTCCATTACATTCAAGCATG
The DNA here is from genome assembly GCA_013398815.1 of Ibidorhyncha struthersii. Lineage (NCBI taxonomy): Eukaryota > Metazoa > Chordata > Aves > Charadriiformes > Charadriidae > Ibidorhyncha > Ibidorhyncha struthersii. Next base: position 194,778 of record VZSZ01007847.1, read on the forward strand.
TTTTAAATCTATTAAAATTAATGGGTAACAAATGCTTTTAAATGTTTTGCTGAAGGGGACCGATTGGTGAACTGGGACCTTAAATACTTTTTTCTCTACACAATACTTAAAATATTTTTTAATGTAGATTAAAATCACAGTCCTTCAGCATATAATAATAGTAAATTGGATATAGTAAACTTGAACTGTTCTTATTTTATGATAATTTCATTTTTTAATAGCTATATTTGTTGCAAAAGCATTCCACATTTAATATAAATAAAAAGAATATTAATAAAGCAATACTAATATGATTAATACAGAACTGGTTCTGTCTTGGCTTATTGTGAGCTATGGGCAATGAAGTAAATCCATTCTCATGTGCTAATTAGAAGTTCAGTATGCTTAACAAAGCCTCAGCATTTAGCAGTAAGATAAACCAAACAGGAAAATAGTTCTGCTTACTCAAACTTTAATTTAAGGTAAGTAAGCTAACTGAAAACTGGAGAACTGGATCCAAACCAACAATATTATGTACCCTATTATGAAAAATTTCTAACACCAATATGCACTGTGTGGTTCTCCCCAAATTAAGCGAGCTGGATGCAGAAGGAGCAGAGGAAGCTCTTAACTCCTTTTCTATAGATGTAGATCACAAACACTGATTGATTGTGTTGATTTATAAATATTTATAGATATGGAGGAAATGGGCAGTTCTGTTTACTGATTTTAGTTTAGTCCTTCAACAGCTAAACTGAAAGTTTAATCTAATTTCCTGTGGTTGTTATGAAACCTGATTGTGAAGCTGCCCTCAGCTTCTGGATATAGTCTCAAAAGTCAGGAAGATTTAGTACCTCCCAGGAGGACATTCTTGCTTTCATTTGTGGAGTGAGATAACATGCTTTTAAACTCTCTTTTCTTTGATACTGAGCAACCTGGCTTTAAAAAGAGAATTACTGGAAGGTTATTCAACTTCCCTAGGATGCTGCACATTTAAGAAAAGGTTGAGCCTTCATGATAAGTTACTTCACCACAGCCATTTATTTTGATTATGTAAATGTAGTTACCTGGTAGAATTTTTCTGTTATGAGCGCTAGCTGAAAATATTGAATCAACCTGGAGGCATGTAAGGGTTGAGGAATACCACTGTTTCAATATTCCCATATTAAGGTCCTGTAAATAAGTGTTTAGTGAAGAAAATGAAATGTAGGTATGGACGTATATGTTTCAGTACCTCTATAGATTTTATCAAAGCCCTTGAAAATCTGTGTACCATATGCAGAATGCTAAATATTGAAAGATACCATTATAAGTAATTAAAATTGATGCAGTACTAAAAGAAAAGCAATTGCAAGTGATATGAAACTTCTCATCTAATTTAGTAAGGTCTTAAAAAGCATCATTGTATGCTTTTCCCCTTACATATGTATGTTTACACAGAAAAAAAACAAACAAACAAACAAACAGCAACCCAAAACAGAGGATAAATGAGAATGGCCTTCTGGGTTCTGTTACAGCCCTTTTGTGAACCATACACTAACTCCAGTCCAAATGTCATTAGTATCTGTTGCCCTCTGTGGGTCAGGTTTAGATCCCAGGACTTTTTCACGGAATCATGGAATTTTCAGAGTTGGAGGGGACCTGTAGAGATCATCTAGTCCAAGTCTCTGGCTAAAGCAGGATTGCCTAGAGCACATTACTCAGGACTGCGTCCAGGCGGGTCTTGAAAATCTCCAGAGAAGGGAACTCCACAATCTCCCTGGGCAGCCTGTTCCAGTGCTCTGCCACCCTAACTGTAAAGAAGTTTTTCAGGTGTATATACTAGAAAGGAAGTCTAAATACAACTATAGTTTTTACTCAGCTTAGTTTCTTGGTCTCACTGAATCTCAGGACAGAGGCAGGCATGTCTCCACTCAGATGATAAAAGCAATTGGTATGGATGGACTGAGTTGTAACAGATTACATAGCTTTTCAGTAAAAAAACAATAACCAGGTCTAAGTCATTCTGGAGTTAATGAGCTGCTGAGGTTATTAAATCACAATTTTTACAGAGTACCTCAAATTATGCCTAAATCCCATTTTATGTACCTAACATCTTTCTTTCTGTCAAGGTTCCTGAAAGGATATTTTCTTTACCCGAAGAGTTTACTGGATAAATAAAGATCTTTTTTTTTTCTTTCTGTAAAAATGATGGTTCTTTTCTAAATTTACTGTTAAAATGCTTGTTAGTTTAACAAGTAACTTTATATTGTGTATTTATTTTAAAACCATAACACTATAATATAATATATGTCACAGAGACATGTATTTAATCCGTTAAAAACATAAAAAAGCAAGTTTATCTTTAAAAACAGAGAATAACATAAGACTGTGGGAAGATTAACCTGAGTAAAACTGCGAAAATTTTCTAATTTTTTACAATAGAAAATGAGACCTTTGGGTGGTATGCAGTGGATTCTTGAAATTTATTATATTACAGTAATTTAATATAGTCAAACATCTGGCTTAAAAAATACCCCAAAATATATTTACTTTTTCTTAATATTGGACTTTTTTAAATTTATCTTTTAATACTGAACTAGAAAGCATATATGTAAAGCCTATTTAATTGGACTCTTTATAGTGCATAAGAGATCAGTTTATTACATTGAAAATTTGTCCTAAAGACAAAAGAAGTACTGAAAAAGTACTGCTATAGTCATAGTTTTGTTTTATGCTTTCTAAACTCTTTTCTGGCATTATTTTCTCACGAGAAAGTGAGATTCCCACAGTGGAAAACAGTGGGAAAATCAATTGCACTTTTTTGTACCACTGTATGACAGAGCCCAGAGCCATCACATTTATTGTTTTTATTTTTTGGTTTAGTGTAAAAGCATTTTCATCTCTCTTTTCCAAATATGAAGAGATGTGTGTATATATATATTAATTTAAGAATGCTATTAAATTAAAACATGAATGGGTTTAAATGTCATGATAGATCTTTTAGGTTTTCACAGTTCAGGGATATTTAGATATTATGAGTTTGTAGGAAAATTCACCAGTTTAAGCATCTTGTTAAAGTTGTTTTTCCAGTCTTTACTTTCAGTTGAATTTTTGAAAAGTGCCTAGTGTTTATGAAGCTTTCTATTTTGATGCTCACCTTTGCACAGCTTTTGAACTGGCCTATTAAGACATGTTCAATAATCTAACAAGATTTCTTCAGCAGCCTAAACACAGACATCAAGTAACTTCGAAGATAATCACCTACAAAACACTAATCTTTAGAAAAACTGGACCTTCATTTTTTTTTCCTTTTCAGGAAAGAAAAGGAAAAGACTAAAAACTCAAGCTGTTGCTTTTAACACAGATACAAACATTTCTATAGGCTACTAAATACGTTAGTGATACCAAAATCAAAATATGATATGTACTTCATGAAGTGTTAAGGCAGTTTGATCATCAACAATTGGACCACATTTAGAGAACTGTTGTGGTTTAGGCCAAATAGGCCACTGGGGATGTGAGGGACCCCAGATGGGACTGACAGATGTTCCTCTCTACCCCTCTTCAAAGACAGAGGCAGAGTAGGGAAAAAGAGACTTACGAGTTTAGAAAGAACTAAACTATTTTAATGAAATATTAATAATAAAATAAAACGGAAATAATGAAATATATACAAAACTGTATCAAGCTCCCAAGATGACAATCACGACACTGGCTGGCACTGGGACAGTCCCAGGCTGGACTCAGTGATGGATGGGAAGTGGATTCCAGATCTGCATTCAGGATTGGGACCAAAGGCAGACGAACAGACAGAGTCCTCAGATGTCGGCCATTGAAGAAAGAGAGAGTTGACCCTTTGATCCCTCAGTTTTTATACTGAGCATGAGGTAATGGGATGGTATACCCTGTTGGTCAGGTTTGGGTCACCTGGCCTGTCCGCTCCTCCCCGCAGGTGGGACCCCACTGCGCTTTTCCGCTTCCGACTCTCCAACGGGGCAAATAACAAAGTTGGTTGGCCTTGGGTGTTACAGCAATAAGTAGAAGCAAAAGCCTCTCCGCATACCATGCCTGGGCATCAACTATAAACATTGGTCTTATCACTCTGAGGGCAAACATTGTGTGCACAATATGCTGTTAATTTCAATAGTTAGAAGAGGCCCGGCTAAGAAGCAAAGTTACTGAACAAAGTTGGTCGAGTTTACCTCAAACTAGGACAAGAACACATTTTCCAAAGTTTCCTAGAACTTCCAGGATTAAGTATCACTTCCTGACCAAGGGGAAAATGGGATAGTCAGGATGACAACAGCATGTCTGATACTCCAGCATGCACTCCTGGGTGGCAAGCTCAGCAATATAGGGAACATATATTCACATAATTAAACTTTACAACAGAAGACCAGAAGATCTTATTTTTTTCCTTGCTTGTTACAAGCTACTGGATTTTAGGTAAGCTTATTGCACTATATTTTCCTCTATCTATTCCTCTTATTTGGATGTTTTTGGTGAGTAACAATGTGGTCAGTTGTCTTTTTATTCAAATAAATGTGTTTTTCAGTAGACGTGAATACCAGTATAGGAAACTTGAATATTAAGCTATGGGTTTTGTTACTTTTGCTTTTCAGTACACTGACATATGAAGCTGTTTTCTTACCTCACAGAGTTGAACTCTCTGTAACTTGAAAAGGAATCAAATTTAAAAGACATAACAATAACAATTGCATAATTAGAGACATGATAGTAACAAGTGGTTAGGAAGGTACAATACATACATAAGTATATACATACATATGTACATACACACATTCACACAGATATATATTACTGTGACTCAAATTTTTCCGGGCTCTGAGAAGAATATGCATGACAAAGAATTCATTAAGATTATTTTGAACCATAAGTGGAAAAACATCCTCCAGTATCCAGTAAGATACTTCGTTTTAATGCTACTAAAAGATAATTAGCTATCCTACCATAGGTGACCAGGCTAACTGAGAAAGTATACTTTGATGGATGGTCCACAGAATGGATGTATTAACAAATTGAAGAAAAAAAAAATATGGTGGAAAAATCAATTACCCATTATGTAAGGATCAGAAAATTTAAACATGGAGAGAATGCATCAAGGTAGACTATAAGCAACTGCACAGGTGGGTTGCCTGTAAATTATATGTATAAAATTGTAATTCACACAACTGAGTTGCTGAAACACTTTTCTTCAAAATCAAGTCTGCAAAATCAGTCATTCTGTTTTTCATGTTATACAGTTTAGTATTACCTTATTACCATTAAAAAAAATACATATCCTAGCCCTTGTATTTAGTCTGATAGACTGCCCTTAAGGCCTGGTTGTACTTTGGATGCAACACTAGGACATGTGCTATGCCATTCCCCTGGTTCCAAGTGCTTTCCCCACTGCCCAGGTTGCGCCCTGGTCACAGCGCACTGCAGCTCTCATCTGATCACTGCGTCTGGGTTCTCTGCGTGCTGTCCCCTTGGCCCTGTCCAGTGATCCTGGGACTGTGTCTGACCCTGCTTCCCCTCACTGGGTCTGTTCCTGACTCTTACCCACAGGAAAACATCTTGGCCTGACCTCAGCCTATGCCTGTCCTCAAGGAGTTGCCCAATGCCCATGTTGGGTGCCCTTGTGCCCCCGGCTGCCCTGCTCATGGGTGGGGTAGTGGGATGGGCCCTGGATGCTTTCCTCTGTCCTGCCAGACCCAGTGCAAGACCCCATGGTTCCCAGTGCCCTGGTCCCATGGAACCATGGACTCACACTGTGCCCAGACATTCTTCCTTTGATCAGCTTTTTTACAGTTTGAAAGCAACAGCTACTCTGGAGGACACTGTCACGGCCTGGCTGGACCAAATAACAAATAAAGACATAAAATAATAACAGTGTCTAAACCACAACTGCTATGCCTGGTATATTTTTTTTTTCTATTTTATTCAATAAATACAGATGTTTATCACAAAAACAGAGGTAGATGAAGCAAAAAAAATCAAGGAAAACTAAAAGTTAGGACAGACACATGGCTTGAGATTGATTATAGTAACATCATCATGTACTCTGGGATGAATCAGGTGCTTA
>VZSZ01007847.1:205782-308812 GCA_013398815.1 Ibidorhyncha struthersii
CCCGAAAAAAATCCCACAAGAGGTTCAGCTATTATGTTATTCCCCCTCCTAGGGATGTGGTCTGTCTTCTAATGTGATAGACATTAGGGTTCCTTAAAGAAGCCAAATCTCCAAAAGCAATCTGTTCATATGCAGAGATCTGACAGAGTTCAAAGACAAATGGAAATTTTTTAAATGAGTAAGATCTACTGTGGGAAAAAAAAAAGCCTTCTCTAGCAATATGGATAAGACAGTATGAAGGGAGAGAGAGTCCTGTTTTTTAGGAAAACAGTAATAAATGTTGACCTGCCTGAAATCAGTTAAAGAAAATGCTCGTGTCAAGGCTAGTGTTTTCCTTGTAACATAAACTGGCTTTTGAAAGACACTGTAACTCTTTCAACAGATCAAAGAATGAACAAGTATACCACAGAATTATTTAATAGGTGGGATAATGAGTCCACACAGAGATAAACAAAGCACAGTAAGCCTATGGAATCCACCTGACAAGCAAAGAGACTGACAATATTCAAAATATTTAGGAACTTCATATAAATAATGAGCACTCCTACAGCTAAATTAACTGGAACAAAAACTAATGGAGGGAAGGAACAAAAGCAATCTGCAGAAGGAAGCTTTTTGTTATGACAGGTTATTCCATAATTTTCTACTATAGGAATCCCCAAAGATCTATGTTGCTGTTAAATGGTTATGATGAGAAATAAGGTACTGGTAAAAATATGAAACCAATATATTAAAGACACATTACAGTTATAAGACAACTTTATTTAGGATTTGTTAATAAAGCAAGATAGCAAACATTAGAAGAAAAAGATCATGAAGGAGGAAAATAGTTCTGTGGGTACATCCATACAGATAAACTTTAAACACAAACAGGGCTTCTTTGTCTGAGGGATGCTGACATTGGATGGCTGATGTCTCTATAGTGAAACTGTCTCCCGTCTCCTCTCAGAGTGGACATGTTGTGTACCAGGATCTCTCCTGTGCTAGCCCCTGAACAGTTTTGAAGGTTTGTTTATTAGCTGCTACAGGCTGAAACCATAAGGTTCATGTCAGCAAGTGAAGAGTAGGACCAGTTGTAAGCAAGCGGTTAAGCTTGCGTCTTGGCAGAGTTTGGTTTACTAATAGAGGTACAGAATGCAATTCTCCCAGTAAAATCAACTTATCTTCTCCAGGCCGAACACATCCTGATCCCTCAACCTCTCCTCACATATCAAGAGCTGCAGCCTTTTAATTGATTCAGTACTGAGACTACTTCTACAACTTTTGTTTGTATAAAAAAAATGAGCAGACTGATATTTTCAAACATTCATAATCCTCTGTTTTAACTAGGATTAAGATCCCTTGGGTTAACCATGTTAGTAGCTTTTCAGGAAATAAAAAAATCTCTACATATCCATTACAAAGCCATAGCATGCTATGAGATAAAATAATGACGATTCTCTTCTCCTTCTCCATATTGATTCTTGGGAGAAGCTTGGTTTGGTTTGTTTTTTTTTTTTTTTTTTTTAAACNNNNTTTTTTTTTTGTGATTTGCTGAAAGATATCCATGGACATAAGGTGTGTAGATGCAGGTGTAGAAATATGAAAACTACCAGAAGATATGCTGTCTACAAGAGGATTCTTTAGTCTTCCTTCACCACATTATCTTAGCTAAGATGTTGAGACTGTCAATTAGAAATTTCTTAGCCCATAAACCAGCTCCTGGACTGGTTTCATAAGAAAATAACCTCATCACACAAGTGGTCTGAGCAATGGGAAGTAGTATTTTTTTTAAGAACACTATAAATGGTTGAAATGTGAATGCTCTGTAGGTCTATACCGCAACATTACATGTAGGTAGTGTTATCATGAACTAGATAAATTAGACTGAGTTTTAGTGAATAAAACCAGATTTTGCTTTACTCATACTTTTTTTTTTTTTTTTTTTTTTTTANTTTTTTTATTTTGACTCACTCAACCTGGCAGACTCTCAGTCAGATTCTTTCCTTTTGATGTCTTTTAGATTTCCCATACTCCTTGCACTCCAGTTCTTTAGAATCTGAAGCCACTTCTGAACTGAAAGAAGCAGAGGAATTCATTACCATACCAATCACACAAGTCTAGGCTATATCATAATTTTGTCAATGGAATGTTTGATCTGGTAAACTGTCTGAGGAGGAGGAGAAAAATCTCCTCTTCATAAAATACCTGTGTTGTTTTTTTTTTGTTTTTTTTCTTTTCTTAATATGCTCACATCCCCACTCTTTCCTTAGTTTTGGATAGATTTTCCAATTTTCTTTCTTATAACACAGTATTTCAAATCCTCTTTCTTATCGTATTTGTCAGCTAATAGATCTAGGCTGCAGTCTTCTGACTGCAGATAATGGTTTAAATCAATCTGCCTATTTTAAAAGCAATGAGAATTGAATTTCTTGAATTGCTTTTTCTTACCACTATTACTATAATGAACATAAATTGCCATAAATTTGTTATTACTTTATCAGTATAATGCTTACATTTCCCTGCAAGAAGTTTATGGGAAAGACTTTGAAATTTTAGAAATGTTACAATCTTTCTTGTGGCAAAATCTTTTTTTCTGTTTCCTTTAAATTTGCAAAAGAACCAGAGCAAGAAAAAGGACATCTCAAAGTGCGTATATTTTCATTTCACTTTTTGTCTTCTTTCTACTTTACTGTTATAAGTTTAATTCTGCAACAAAGAAATATGTCTCAAGAGAAACTTGCTCAAACCAGAAGGTTCCTCCAACATAGTTTAATTTGTCAAATATTATATTGTCTTTAGGAAAATTTTGCAGCTTTTGTACACCACAGAAGTATAAAAAGGTGAATTCCAGCACTGAAAATCTATAAGCTGTAGACATAAACAAGAAGGTGAGCTGACGTAACAAGGAAATATTTTTTTCTTATATTTACAGGGGAAAAAAAAATAATGTGTTTGTGTGCTGGTTTTGGTTGGGGTAGAGTTCATTTTTTTCATAGTAGCTAGTATGGGGCTAAATTTTGGACTTGTGCTGAAAACTGCGTTAAGAATACAGGGATTTTTTTCTTATTGCTGAGCAATGCTTACACAGAGTTAAGGCCTCTTCTGTTCCTCATACCGCCCTGCCAGAGAGTAGGCTGGGGATGCACAAGAAGTTGGGACAGGACACAGCCAGGACAGCTGACCCCAACTGACCAAAGGAATATTCCATACCATATGATGTCATGCTCAGTATATAAAGCTGGAGGAAGAAGAAGGAAGGAGGAAACATTCAGAGTTATTGTGTTTTGTCTTCATAAGTAACCATTATGCATGATGGACCCTGCTTTCCTGGAGATGGCTGAACACCTGCCTGCCAATGGGAAGTAGTGAATGAATTCCTTGTTTTGCTTTGATTGCATGTGTGGCTTTTGCTTTACTTATTAAACTGTCTTTATCTCAACCCACAAGTTTTCTCACTTTAACTCTTCTGATTCTCTCCCCCATCCCACCAGGGGCTGAATAAGTGATCAGCTGTGTGGTGCTTAGCTAAACAATAACTTGTTAAGGACATAAAATAGCTTTTACTAGAGGATTATCTTAAGTGGTTGTAATCTATAGATATTTCTAAAACTTCTGCTGAAAAACTTACTTATCAGCAAGTATTTACCCTAATGATACTCAGCTGTCCTCACCTGCCACCAGGTCACCAGATCACCAAAGAGGGATCTCTGGAGTTTTTAACTAACATATTGAGCTTTTACTGGGTCTGAGAAGTCCTCCACTGTAATTTCTTTCTAGAATAATCCAAATTCCTGACTCTACTATTCAAAGTCTATATTTCTTCAGGAGTCATTAGACAGCATGCTGTCCTCTATAGAGGACTGATGAAAGAGAAACATATGCATAAAGTTGATGACTGTGTTTATCCAGAGTCATGCTACTTGTATATGGAATAGTAATAGAGAGAAAGACATAGTAATTTGGAAAAGCTTGGCTTTGATACATAACCAGGAGACCTATTTTGCCTTCAGAACTAAAACAAACTCTTGGTGATTGCTTATATTTCTGTAATCTGTATTTTGAAAATTCATACCTTTAGAGTCATAACTTCCCAAAGCTGGAAATTACTGTTGCAACAAACTAAAATTACATATTATGCAGTGACAGCCAAAAAAGTTATATGTGAAAGATCTTAAAAGTTCAGCTGTGGTTAAATACACTTTAAGAAAAAAATAAAGAAGAGGAAAAAAAAGCCAGCAGTCTGCAGATTCTGAGGAGTGGATAATTTTTTTCTGAAGTTATTCTAATTCACAGTTGGAAGTGGTTGAACCGTTATATTCCGAGACCGGATATTAATTATTAATTAACTACTAGAACAATAAAGCATTTAGTAATGACATTCTTATTGAAGAACATGTTACACCATTCATCCAACCTTGTTATCACTGTGTGGTAAATTAAAAATAACTCCATCTCCCTTTCAGCACATGTTCTTGTCTCATTCATCATATCTAATGCATTCCAATGTAAGTTGTCTTGTTTATTCAAAAGACCACTGATTGTATAGAGTACTTCAGGCTGAGAGGGACCTCAGAAGATTTCTAGTCCATCCTTCTGCTCCAAACAGCATCAACTATTAATTAAGTTCAGGTTACTCAAAGCTCAAAGCTTTCTGCTTTTGGGTCTCAAAAACCTCCTAGGACAGAGAATGACAACCTCTCTAGGCAACCTGTTCCACTGCTCAACTGTTTTCATTGTGAATACATGTTTTTCCTAATATCAGGTCAGAACTTCTCTTGTTTCACCTTATGACTATTGTTTCTTATCACTGTGCTGTACACCTCCTTAAACAGCCTGCCTCTGTATTTCCAGCAATTTCTCTTAGGTATTGGAGGCTGCTGTGAGTTCTACCACATCTGCTAGAAACTGTCCATGCTGAATAAGCCCAGTTTTCTCAGCCGTTTCTCATATGGGATGTGCTCCAGACCCTGACCATGCTCCTGGCCCTGTGAGGGACTTTCTTTAAGACTATCAACAACTTTCTTTTACTTGGGAGACCCAAGTTGGATGTATTCCAGATGCTGATTAACAAATACTGAATGAAGAGGAATACACAGTCAGTAGACTGATTCTCTTAATTTAGTGCACATGTTCCTGCTGACACAGGTAAGTATGCTTTATCTTTCCTTACTGCCCAGATATATTGCTAATTCAAATCTAGCTTAGTATCCACGAGGTCCCTTAGGTCCTTATCAAAAGAACTTTTCACCAGCCAGTCAGTGCCCAGCTTGTACCACTCCAAAAGGTAAGCCAGGAGAAAACATTAATCTCCACAGCCTCACTTTTGTACAAAACAGTAAGCATAAGTAGTCCTAAGTCTACAAAGTTTTTTTCTGGATAAATTTTAATTTTAGATAAAATAATTTTCATAGATATAAGCAGTTTTAAACTCAGACTGAGGCTAGACTGTATGCTTTGTTCAAAGAGTCACAGAATGGTTGAGATTGGAAGAGACATTTGGAGGTCATCTGGTTCGACATCCTCAATAGGTTCACCTAGACCCAGTTACCCAGGACCATGTGCAGTTGAATTTTTAAGATCTCACAACCTCCTTGGGCAACCTGTGCCAGTGTCCAGTCATTGTCACAGTAAAAGAAGTTTTTCTTTATGTTCAGATAAAACCTCCTGTGTTTCAGTTTGTGCCCTGTCTCAGGGCACCACTGAAAAGAGCCTACCTCCACATACTTTGCACCCTCCCATCAGATATTTATATACATTGATAAGATCCTGCCTGAGACTTGTTTTCTCAGGGGTGAACAGTCCCAGTTTTCTCAGCCTTTCCTTACAAGAGAGATGCATCAGGACCTTAATCATCTTCATGGCCCTTTGTTGGACTTATTCCTATTTATACAACAGAAACACAAACTATATCAACACCTTATGGCTGTAATAATTATCTTCACCAAGCATAAGTATGTTCAGGAACTTGTCACAATAGTTTTACTATTCTAAGAATCTTCCAAACCTGAGCTTTTTTTAAAAGCTGGTATTCTAGTCAATTGTTAAACATCATAAATAAATTACAGCAATGGAAGTTAAAGGGAGTTAAAAATGCCTGTGGTAACTGTGAAAGGACTTTACTACTTACAAATATAGAAACTAATATCAGAGCTGAGCTAAGGAACCTAATCATCTAAAGGTAACCGTGTCCCCTGCGGTCTTTTTATGCTAAAGCATTGCAAGTAAGTAATGAAGTAGATTAAATGTGTAAGCATAAAATCTTATGACATCTATAGATGATATTGAGTAGTAGTCATGGTGCATTGAATGAATGGCAGATCACACAGTTTTACTCAATGGAGTTTATTAAAATACCAGTAAAACAAATCATTAGGCTAATATTAATTAATGATTAAACAAAAAAGTTAGCCCAGCAGGTAACCAGTTTATCTGCTTGAGCTGAATATCAGCTTAATTCCTGCCTCAAGTATTTCATGCTCTTAGATTATAAATATAATTTTAACTAAGTATAAAAAAATTGTTAAGCTTCATTATTGCATATGAATAACTGCAGTCTATATTTGATATCCATACAAAATAAATGGAAATCTATGCATAGAATTGTAATGACTTGGGCTGGCTGTAAATATCATGAAGGATGAGTTGAGATTTTATATTTAGGAGAGAAGAACAAAATTAAATGAAACAAAATGCATCTACAAAGCCTTACTGGAGAGTATAATGTAACTAGAAAAGTAATTTAAATATTAATTTAAGGGAAGAGACATAAACAAATAACTTTCCTCAAATTGCTCTACTTATAGCAGAAACCTTCGCCCAACCCATCCCCAACAAGAACTTTAAAGACCTGTGGGATCTAATAAAGAATGGTATGCATAACTCATGTGCTTTGTATTAACATGTCCCCTTTTCTCACTAGTCTTGAAAACTGTGTTAATCAGGGAACTATGGTAGGGAAAAGATGCAAATAGAGCAAACAAAGGCATCTCTGCTGATGCTTGTTACAGTAATTAGTATCTGTTGTAGTTTTTAGATGCTGATAGGTGCCGTTCCAGGAACAGCTCTTAAGACCTTATGATTTATTGCCAGGTATAGATTACTGAAGAGTGTTTATTCACCAAGTGAGATGGCTGATTAGAGGGCAATTGCCATTTCTAACATCTATGTTGACTATAGAGTTCATAGTGAACCCAGCTACTTTTTTTTTTTTTTAAAAAAGGGGTTAAAATCAGTCTTTCAGAGTGGCAGAGCTGATGGGTTTTTACATCCTTACATAACATCACCTGTGCCTGTAAAGAAGAGAGGTTTCCGTATTGAAGGGGAACACAGCAGACATAAAAAGAACATCTGTCGATTTCAGTTTCAACCGCCAAACAATTTTTAAACTGTTGGTTGAGATGCTTCTTAGATTTAGAGGCTGATTTGTTTTGATTTAGAGTTCTGTCATGTTTAAAACTCTCTGAATACGGTACCAAGGGTATGTGCCTGTACATATGTGCTAAAGTATATATTTTTCACTATGATTCATGGATGAAGTTATATTTTTGAACATTTAGTGTCTGAATGTTACCCACATTGTTCAAGAAGGTATATTTTCTAATGATACATGATGCACAAAAAAAAAAAACCCAAACCACCCCAGAAACAACAAAACAAAAACAAAAACAAGAACAACAGTCACTTGTAATATTGCTTCAAGATTACCTACCACTGAAAAAACTGCTTTATAGCTATCTTGATACCTAAGGCGTAGAATCCACATGAAGTTCTGAGTGTCGTAGATTACTCGCTTAATTAGCAAGTGGAAGCCATAGTAGTTCCAAATTTTTGCCAGTGAAGAAAACAGAACAAATTACAATGCACTTAACAGATTTACAGTATCTTCATAGCATGCTGAGATACCTGTAATTCAGAAGCAAAAGTGGTATCTTCTCTACACACAGACAAAACTATAGAGCTGTACATTTTTCTTACATGGTATTCTGTGAGCCCCTCAGGTTTCAATAGCATATTAAATTTGTCATGGAAGAAAAATGAGAAGTGATGACATTAAAGAAAAATCAAGGCTAAGCCTTGGAACAAGGACTATGTAAAGAGCTGTGCTTTGTTGACTGGAATTTTTTAAATTCAAAATCTAAAATAAAAATTAGGGTTGGGCCAGAGGACACTGTGATGTCAGAAGAAAGCACTGTGAGTCCCTTGTCCATGGCACTTTCATGTAAGAGTCAGATAGGTTCATATTTATGCTTTAAATCTAGAGAGATCATTGTTACTGTCATATCTGATCTTCTGTAGAGCGAAAGCCTAGGACTTCCAGGAGCTGTAATCGAACTTCAAATGTAATTCTAGAGTAAGGTATTTCATGTATAAATGGCTTGTTTCTGACAGTTGTACTTGGATACAACATAAGACTAGCCACTGCTCCACAGCTGTAGTACAGGTTTGCGTTGTTTGTATTTGTTTTGGTGTTTCTCAGCAGCATGGGAGACGATTGTTTAATTCCTGTTAACTGTCTTTTAGGTATCTCGGTCTCTTTGCTGTTCACACATCCAGGAACAAGTTATTTATCTTATATCAGTCAGTTGTAGCAGTACTTTCAGATTCATAAACGTCTTAATGAAAAGAAATCAAATCCAAATTGTCAGTAAGAGGTAGATTCAGGATTACTTGTAGTTTTTACAGAGTCCCTGTTTTCTGTGTTTGTGCAATAGATGTCTGGATAGTCAAAATGCCTTACAATCAGTTAGTATTTTTTCCTCCCTTTGCTCTCCTCTTGTCTTTATGATCTGCCAGTGATCAGGGTTAATTTAGTTTGATTTCTGGGAGGTCTTTCAATCACTGTAATCTTAGTAAGGAATGTGCATCTTAAATCATGAAGTTCTGAGCCAGTAGCATCGTATACCATTTTGAGTGATTGTACTACTTTTCTTCTTTTCTTTTTTTTCAGTCTTTCCCAAAAGCATGAGAGAATCCATCACTCGTTTATGCTTGTTGGTAAAGTAAAAGCAGTATTCAGAGATATTCTTCAGTCTTTAGTAAACATTTTTGTGTATCATATTTTGCCAAAAATTATCTGATTGTCCTCATACGTACTTGTACTTTTAAATGTAATGGGTAGGAACAAAATGGTATTGCACAAAATACATACAGGATATGTGAATACCAGGAGCAGGGGTTTTCAGGTCACCAGGTGACCCGAAAAGGGTTTGTAATTCCCTATTTTTCAGAAAAGACTTTTTAATTCTCATTTTAGATATTTGGAAAGAGATCATATTTCTCTCCAGGCTATTATTTTGCTTCTCTAGCTAGAGATGTAAGTGTACTCTGGTGCACCTGCTCTTTGTCCAAAAGTCAATGTACTACAAATTCTGTGTTTAATTAGTTTGTGTGCCCCAGTTATCTTTAGCAGCCAGTTCTTGTTATAAAGAATTGCCGTTTCACTGCCAGTAGAGGGAGCACAAATCATTGGATTACACCGGAAAAAATAAATTAAAACAACAGCAGCTTTTTTATATTCTAAATGCATTTTTATTTAATTCATTAACAAAGAGTAGTTACTTTTTTATTAAATGATCAACCTTCTAAAACTGTTTCATTATTATGGTCATTCTGAAAATACTAGCGTATCACTTTTATGAAATTTTAGGGTGAAGTGCCTGCAAGTAATTTTCTTTCAAGGACAAAATTATTGCCTGTCATTAGTCATCTGCTCGAGTTCTCATAAGCAGTCCTTTAAAATCAGTTTGTACATAATCCAGAATTTGTCTTTACCTAATTAACCTTTAAAATCTGCAATAATTTCACTCAAAGGGAATCATCAGAATAAAGATAAATTTAGCTTTGTAATTAATATTTCACACAGTGGTTATCCTTTTGAAAATTTCCAGTGAAAATATATTTCAGTTTTAACATGTTAAATTTACCTTTTCATAGGAAAAAGTATTTCTGAGAAATTAGTTCTTAAATTGCAATATTCTTGAAAATAACATGGTTTATCTTGTTTTTCTTTATGTTAATAGCTTGCATTAGAATGTACTTTTATCACTCCTTTGCATTGCAAGCTGTCAAGATGCAGGAAGTCCTTCTGTGTGGGTTCCTCTAGAGCTGCATTTTATGTTTTGATTTTTTTGTACATTCTTGCTTTATCAAGCTATAGTCTTGAAACCAGCCAAACACCCCAAACAATAGTTTCTGTAAGAGTTACATTTACTTGGCAGCTCTCAATACATATAATTTTTTGTAATGTTTAAGGTGTTTTTTAGCATTATAGCAATCAGCTAATTAAGATTATTTGATTGCAGGTGGATCTTTTTTTGACTGGTAATTAATCGCTGCAAACCCCCTGAACAGTCAGTAAAAGCTATGCTAGGTATGACTCCAACTCCCAGGCCAACATCTCCTTGTTAAAAGGTAATGACAATCAATCATAGATTATGGTTTACTATCACATAAAGGAGCCATATATTTTTTTGTTGTTATGTATGTTTGTGAACATGGGCTACAAAGCATACACATATCATATTAATTTGAAGGTAATTGGGTTATCAATATGCATTTAATAAGCAATACTTCTATGATTTTGAAGTGAAATAATTTGAAAATGTCTTCTAGGGGATTCTGAGCATAATAAGCAATACTTCTATGATTTTGAAGTGAAATAACTTGAAAATTAGTCTTCTAGGGGATTCTGAGCATACCTAGTACTGTTTACTCCTGCTCTTTTTATTCTAAAGAAACTCTGCTATTGCCATTTCTTTGTTAGCAAAACTAATAATAAAAAAACACAACACAAACACCGCATGCAGATTTATTCTTTGTATCTATTGACACAGATATGTACTATTATATATGACTCTTTTTTTTATATATCTCTATAGCACACAAGAAAGTAGCATACTGTGACTTCTGGGTCAAACTTTAAATTAGGACACAAAACTAACTCCCTTGCCTGTGCTTCTTTAAAACCAAAGGAAGATGTTGTCATAGCTGAACCTTTAACTCTCAACATTGTTATCGCTCCTGCTGCCAGAAAACACACCTAGCTCTCTTCTTATGTCTAGGTACTACCCTTTGATTTGTGTCTTGTAGCTTTTCACTACAAGATGAGAAAACAGTATCTAAGCAGGCAGCAAAAAAATCAACTTCTCATATTTCTGTCTCAGCTTATTTTTCCAGAAAAAAGGCAATGAAAGCGTTTTTGTTTTTTTTTTTTTTTTTAGAAATTATTTACTAAAATAGAGAAAACACAGCTACTAAAGCATTTTAAATGCATTGGCTTTCATTTCTAACAGAACTTACTCTAGTATTTCTTGGGATGAGGGGATTGCTTTTCTACTGTTTGGATGTCCTCTGTATTGTGGTGAGCCTGAGCACTCATGGAGTGCATATTATAATTAAAATCGTGCCATTGAAACTTTTCTCAGTGTGGGAAAATGACCCTTTCACCAACCTCTCCTGTGTTGCCTGATTATCATTTCAGTATTTTCTACTGGTTCTAAGATGTGCTTTGAAATCTCATTGAGGATTAAGACTCTATATTCATGGATGTATGAAGATGTGTGTGTGTCTATAAGTTTTAAAAAATAGGCACTAAAAACGTAAGTTAGAGGTTCTTCTATTTTCTTTAAAAGTATTCTGCTGTATGTTCTAGTAAAAAAAAATTAAGGATTTATAGTTTCTAAATAACTTCCATCATAGACATGTAAACAAAAAAATTCATTACTGATTAAAATTTATATATCAAAATGTCTGAATGTATTGACTTAAAAATGTTTCATTTAAAGCAACCATGGAAAATTTTGGTGCATGATTTACCAAACTGCTCTAATAAAAATTATTTAAATTTAGTGTTTAATTTTCATATTCCTGGCAAAATGATTTGATAGTTTTCATTTTGATTCAATTTATTTATTTTTTATTTTAGCAGACTGAAGTTGTATGAGCAAAAGTATTTTTTCTATTCCACGTAAAAGATTTTCCTACTGTAAACAGCTGTTAGGAAAGCCAAAACTCCTTAGTTCATATACTTGTAATGATCAGACAGTCCTTTCCCTCGAAATGTGAAGGTTTGGGGAAGAGGAGAAAAAAAAGAAAGGACTATTTGAGTGGGAAAATATTATCCCCATTTTTCAGATTTTTCAGAACTGCAGCATGGTTTTCAATTGGTTTGTCTACTGAGAGGTCTAGAGGGTGAAATGAGCTTGGCATTTGAGAGACTGAGGGAAATTTCTTTATGTACTGTTCTGAAGGGGAAGTAATGTTCTGAGGATACAGACTAATACTTCTGAAAATGAAGCAGTGGACTTCTCATTCTGTTTTCCTGTAATGAAAACAGAAAAACAAACAAACAAAACAAAAACCTCTCAAAAATCCTTTTTAAAAGGGGCTTATTAAAAAATAATTTCTCAAGAAATGTAAAAAAAACGAAACCAAAACACTACTGTTCCTTAGCAGAAATAATAATTTGTAGGAAGTAGCATATTTTAAAGAGATTTTTTGATTCATTCTTTTTTCAGTTGTTTTACCGCAATGTTCCTTTTTTTTTTTTCCTGCGCTAAGACAGCTGCTTCATGCAATTATTCCCAAACTATGATTTTGCCATCCTAAGATTCACGGTTAAATAACTGTTTTCCAGTTCTACATTTTTGTTGGTTTTATCTACCCGTGCTTCATTTTTTTCTTGTTTTATATTACTTGCTTTTTAAAATGTTTTTACCTCATTAATTTTTAACTATTCCAACTGAAAAGTTCCTTCTCCACCTGCCACTCTAATGCCTCCATATAAACAAGTAATGACCACCCAGTCCTAAACAAAATTTTTGTTCTAGTTCTTTCTGTTCATAAATAGCATCCTTTTCTGGGAAAAAAAAGATTAAAATGAACTCTGGTAGAAAAGCCCTCATTGTCACAGACAAAGTATGAGAGTCAGAACCACCTCAGCATCAGTATTTTGTGTATCTCTTAAGATGGCTGATGAGCGCATAACTCATAAATTCATATTTCTCCTACCTTTTGCCACCTTTCTTTTTCTGGAATGACAGATATAAATCTTAGAAGTCATAATGAGCCTGAGGCCTGTGGAAATCCAGGTATTTTGAAGCCATTTCAGTTAAATTTCCTCAGAGAAAGACAATCAATAGAGTTCTAAAAGTAGTTTAATATAGAAGAAAACGATAACTCCAGCTCCTATATTAGTTTTAATTATGAATGAGTTTTAAAATGCTCATCCTTGCCTCTGACTGAGAGTTTGGTATTAATCTTAGTAAACATATGACTGGGTTTTTTTCTGTGTTTGCTCCACACCTGTTGGAGGATAACTAGAGAGTTACTGGATTTCTGCACTGTCTTCCTTTTTGTTTTGAGAGCCAGAGAACAACTGATCAAGAACCACTTTGGTTACGGCAATCTCTCTCTCCATCTTTTTAAAAATACAGCATAATTTTTGCAAGGTGGGCTTGATATCAAGCTTAATGAAATCAAAACAAGCTGTTTCCACCATCTAATTAACTTCGCTTTAGACTAAATTCCAGTTTCTCTCAAATTGAGATTTAAATTGTACGGGCAAAGAAATCCCTATTTCCTCTGGGATACTGAACTAAAGTCTAATTAGAGATTTCACTGCTATTGCTCTTTTTTACTAAAACCCTTCGGTATTTCCTTGCAGCTCCATAAAGCCTGCTTTATAATTGCAAGTGGTACAGCAAGTTCATTAACTAATTCCCTTAACACAAAGGGTTTCATATCATACTGACCTGCTGGCTTATATATGCTAAAATTTTCCAAATATTTTATCTACTTTTAACAACAGCTATATTGACCTGGTCTTCATTAATTCTTAATTATTCAGATCATTTTCATCTTTTCTTAAGAACACTTCAGAAAAAAATGTAAGTAGAATCTTGGTTATTTTAGAATTAACATTGTTTTTTGTTACGCTCATCATTACTACATTTAAGATATCTGTACTAGCTTCCTAGCTCCCCAGATCTCACCTTCTTATTTGTTGGTGAATGTTGCCTTGCTTTTTTTTCTAAATTTCCCTGGCAAGCATTAATTTAGGGAATGATGTTATCATGGAATATGGTCTCCTGAAAGGGGAGCATGGAGATAGTCAAGATGATAAAAAATCCTTGATACCACATGATGTTATCATGGAATATGGTCTCCTGAAAGGGGAGCATGGAGCCAGTCAAGGTGATAAAAAATCCTTGATACCACATTTATTTTGTACACATGGGCTTTGCAGTTACATTGGAATGAAACAACTTCAGCATCTAACTGTGTCTATAAATTAATGTGATTGGATGCTGCAGCACTCTGTTAACATTTTCTGGCTCAGATTTTGCCAGTCTTAATGAGTGTAACTGTTCAATGTGAATAAGGTTTGTAAAATATGTCTCCAGTGGATTATAGCTCTACGTAAGCCAGGATTGATTTTTCACCATCTCCTGTACTTTTCTCTCTTTTTCCTTCTCTTATGTTTCTTTATAGAAATCTAGGTAGGCTACTTACAGTCCACTGCACATCTACTGCACAAAGTAGCACTGTCACAAAAGCAAACTGGAAATCTGGTAACTTATTTTCTGCTTTTTAGTTTCCTCAGTTGTTCTACATTGCAAATTTGGGGAAGAAAAATTCATATGCCAGACCTAGGCTCACCCTGCCTGATGTTCTCATCTCTGATGGTGTTTTTCAGGACAGGATTTTTTATTTAGTTATCATGTACTCTTTTACCCTTGCAGTGACAAGATACAGTGGTTTTATTTTGACTGCTTCCTGTGTAACCATCTGTGGCTGTACCTAACATACTTTTTCTCAGTCTGCTTTATGGGCTACAGTCTGGTCTACATGGAAGAAAAATATGATTGCTCAGAGAGCTTTTCTACCACTGAAAAGCTGATGCAGTTATTTGTCTCTTTCATATATCTTACTGTGTATGCAATCATAACAAAGCTTTCATTTTGGCCTTCCAATACTGCTTGGGGTCTGTTCCAAAATGAAAATCCTTATCAGTCTTAGGAAATCACACTCCTTTTCTAAGATAATCAGGAAATACAGTTAAAGCTTTCAGGAACATATGTGTGTATATATACATTTGTGCTCTACCAAGCAAACATTGTTAACAGATCTGACAATAGTACCTGCAAGATATAGTATTAGTAAACAAGATGGCTGGGACTTATATATTATAGATCAATTATTTATTGTTGTTTTGAGTTGTAATTATCCTAATAAAGTATGTCTCTTATTTGTATATAATTTGTACCACTTCAGTGAAATAATAAGTTATTCTAAGTAAATGCTCATAATATTTAGACCCAATGCTAGACAGCTGAACTGCGATTTGTAAATCATGTTTAAACTTTTAGATAATTGTTGCTTTTTAAGATTCAAACAGTAATGAAAGTTAAATAATGATAAACAGGTAAATAATGTCTTCTCAGGCAATACTTTTAGTCCAGTCTTAAAACAAGGACAAAAGTATAATACTTGAGGAGACACTCCAGCTATAATCATTTTATAAATTTATTGACATCTAAAGTCCTTGAAATAAGTGGTTTGATCAAAGAAAATATTTTTTGCATTATTTTATCAAGAAACCTTGCAAATTGAGAACAGATAAAAGAGTTTTAGGAGACTGAATAAACTTAATAGAAAAAAAACTATTGAGTTTTATGACTGTGACACATTTTAAATTTCTATCCCGTCTATCAAGCAAAGCAAACCAATCTAGAATTATTTTTTTCCATACTAAAAAAAAATAAATCTGAGCCTTCAAGTCCTTACTTTTGGTAAGACAGGGACTAATACGTAATCAACTTAAGAAAAAAAATACTATACTATATATATCTTTATAACTATAAATATATATAACTTTATGTCAGAAATTGAACTATATTTTTAATTGTTTATTATATTCTTGAAAGGCTGAAAAATTTTTGGTTGTTAACTTTAAACCACTCCTGTTGAAAACAAAAATATTTTAATTATTAATGGATATTTGGAAGTGCAAGCTCTTAAAAACCTAAATGGCTTTCCGATATTGAAATCCCAGCAAAGTACCTGTTTATTTTTCTCTACCCAAATATATGCCCAATAACTGAAGACAACTTAAACATGAAAACTAAACAAGTCACTTAAAATTTAGAGTGGAAACCAGGCCTGTTGGAGGAATCATAGAGTCATCAAATGGTTTAGGTTGGAAGTCCATCTAGTTCAACCCTCCTGCCATGAGCAGGGACATCGTTCAGTAGATAAGGTTGCTCAAAGCCCCATCCAACCTGGCCTTGAACACCTCCAGGGATGGGGTATCGACAACTACTCTGGGCAACCTGTTCCAGTGCCTCACCACCCTCAAAGTGAAAAATTTCTTCCTTATGTCTAATCTATATCTACCCTCTTTCAGTTTAGAACTGTTGCCCCTTGTTCTGTCACTATACGCCTTGATAAAAATCTCTTTCCAGCTTTTTTATAAGCCCCATTTAAGTACTAGAAAGTCACAATAATGTCTCCTGAGAGCCTTCTCCAGGCTGAACAACCCCAACTGTCTCAGCCTTTTTTCATATGAGAGGTATTCCAGCCCTCTGACCATTTTTGTGGCCATTCTCTGGATTCGCTCCAACAGGTCCATATCTGTCTTGTGCTGGGGGGTCTAGGGCTGGATGGAGTACTGCACATGGGGTCTTATGACAGCAGAGTAATGAGGAGGAATCACCTCCCTCAACCTGCTCGCTATGCTTCTTTTAATGCAGCCTTGGATAAGATGGGCTTTCTGGGCTGCAAGCACATGTTGCCAGGTTATGTGCAACTTTTTGTCCATCAGTACCTTCTCCATAGGGCTGCTTTCAATCCATTAATCTCCTAGACTGTATTGATACTGGGGATTGCCACAACCGGGGTGCAGGACCTTGTATTTGGCCTTGTTGAACTTCATGAGGTTCACATCAGAGCAATCCTCAAGCCCATCAAGATGTCTCTGAATGGCATCCCTTCCCTGAAGTGAATCAACTGCACCACTCAGCTTGGTGTCATCTGCTGTGGGTACATGCAATCCTACTGTCTATGTCATTGATGAAGATATTAAATAGTATTGATCCCAGTATGGACCCTTGAGGGACACTGTCGTTATCATTATCATCATCATATAATATATAAAAGATTGCTGAAAGCCACTTAATAAGTAACACAATATCAGTAAGATATTAGCTTATACTCAGAAAACTAAATGAAATATTGGACAGTGAGATAAGATACTAGTAGTTCACTCGAAACTTAATCTATATTTAAGATTCCACTCTCATGAGACGCCACCTGGAATACTGTGTCCAGCTCTGGAGCCCCAACATAAGAAGGACATAGAGTGAGTCCAGAGGAGGGCCACAAAGATGGTCAGAGGGCTGGAGCACCTGTCCTGTGAAGACAGGCTGAGAGAGTTGGGGTTGCTCAGCCTGGAGAAAAGAAAGCTCTGGGGAGACCTTATAGCAGCCTTTCAGTACCTAAAGGGGGTCTACAGGAAAGATGGGGAGGGACTTTTTACAAAGGCATGTAGTGATCAGATGAGGGGTAATGGCTTCGAACTGGAAGAGGGTAGGTTTAGAATAGTTATTAGGGAAAAAAAAAAATCACTCTGAGGGAGGTGAGGCACTGATTTTCCAGGGAAGTTGTGGATGCCCCATCCCTGGAGGTGTTCAAGGCCAGGTTGGATGAGGCTCTGCGCAACCTGGTCTAGTGGGAGGTGGCCCTGCCTATGGCAGGGGGGTTGGAACAAGATGATCTTCAAGGTTCCTTCCAACCTAAATCATTCTATGACTATGACATCACAGAGGTGTTAAATATTCTTCTTGTGTTATCTTTAACATTTGATAATTTTATAAATTGAAAGTGGAATTTGCATTCATAACGGAGTTACTTAAACCTACCAGTGCTCCCCATAATAAGGAAACAGTGACATCAATTTGTCTTTTTTGTTTTCCTGAAAGGGAAAACTCTTGAACCCTTTCCTGACTTCATTTTCTTTAGAATAGTGGTGTTATAAATTCCACACAATTTTATTTTGTATGACAGGAGATAAAAAATGAAAAATGGAAAAGTGGAAAAATTCTTTTGAAGAGAGAGTCTTAAGAGATGAATGCATTTGTAGTACTTTATTTGAGCTGAATTATACTGGTATGTGTTTATTATATATTGCATAAGAAATTATTACAAAACCACGCAAACAGTTCCAACTAACAGACTCTGCAATGGGATTACTCAAAAGATTAGTCTTCAGTTTGATTAAGTCATCTACTTCATGTAAACAAAATGGAATTTTATAGTAAACAAATGTCAAAATCAATGAACAAGGATGAGGAAATGAAATAAACATTTTTTCACTCCAGACAATATATTGCGGAGACCTATTAAATTTAATTACTTATTAAATTGGATAACAGAGTTGATATCAAGTCCTGCAATTTGGCGGCAATAATGTTTGGTGATTTATAGTTACGTAATTATGTAAATGCACACGGAAATACCCATTGACTCACACACAGGAATCTGTATAAAAAGAGAAACCTTTAAATGGTGAGTTGTCCCTAGCCAGCAGGTAAACCCCCACCCAGTTGCCCACTCCCTCCCCTCCAGTGGGATGGAGGACAGAATCAGAAAGGCAAAAGTGAAAATAACCTGTGGGTTGAGATAAAGACAGTTTAGCAAGTGAAGGGGAAAATAAAAAAAACTAGCGGACTCATGCCCAGCCAGTCTCTGAGCAACAGCAAGCTTGGATCACAACACCCCCTACACATCCAGTTTTACTGGTCAAGCACGATGTCATGTGGTATGGAATATCTCTTTGGTCGGTTGGGGTCACCTGTCTCAGCTGTGTCCCCTCCCAACCTCCTGCAAACCCCCATCCCACTCACTGGAGGGCAGAGTGGGAAAAAGAAGACCCTGGTGCTGTGCAAGCACTGCTCAGCAAGAGTCAAAACACTGATGTACCAACAGTTTTAGTCACAAATCCAAAACACACCACTATACAGGCTGCTATGAAGAAAAATAATTTAATCCTATTCAAACCCAGTACAGAATGGCTGCTGTTAATACTGTGTGCTCAATTTTAGATTATTAACATTTCAGAATATCTGGGTTTAGTGCTTTTGGGGTGAAGAGGAGAACCATATTTAATCTTGGTTATGATTACAAATACTACTGAAAATTCTGTATCAGATTTTCTAGTTGGGAAAAAGACATCTATTCACCCTATGGCTTCCTTCTAACACTTGGGTATGAACTGTGTGCTTAAAATTCGTAGACAAATCAACTGGAGTAGAACGACACAGGTTTTGCACTGACTTAACAGTACAGGGTCAGCATTATCTGGACTTGGCCTGACCTGATCTGGTTTGAGATTGTTTAGCTGTAATTACAGTTAGCTAGCAATCAGGTAAGTATTTTCTAAGTTTGTTTTAGTTTAATTTTAGTTCTTGAAGAAAACAAGGAGTTATTCTGTGTCAGCTGAACTGTCTATGACTCCAGAATAAAATGTGGTACGGAAGAATGCAAATGTTGGATGATATCAGAGGTCTCAGGCTACAGAAGTGCAGCCTTGTATTGTTCAGGTGAAACCAGTTTTAGAGATAAGAGAGTAATGAAACAGAATGATTGGGAACCAATGAAAAGATAGAGCATGTACGTGTCCCGTTTTCAGATAACATTAAAACAAAACCATGCAGTCTCAAGACTGAGGAGGAAGAACCCACCAACATCAGTCTCTTCCTGCTGGAGGGGAGGAAGAAACACCTACCATGAGTATCACCTGGCAAATATTAGAGGATGATGATGACTGGCTTTTGCCCTCTCTGACTGAAATCAACACCCTTATGACTCAGAGAAACACTGGAAATTGGAATATAACACCAGAAAAGTGGTAGACAGTGTGAAGGTTTTCTTCTATATAAAAGTTTTAACATTATTATTAACAAAGCTTTTTTTTTTTTTCTGTAAAATGGGGTTATGAGTATACATTACTGGCACTGGACTAATATTTTTGACAATTAGACTGTCAAAATTTTCATCAAATCAATAATAAACTCTTGACTTCCTGTATCTAGTGTATTCCACTTTTGTCCATGAAGAGATTTCAAGCATAGCAAATTGCATGAATCCATGGTTGAAATATGGTTAAAATACAACTTTCTACTTCAGCATTCAGTTGCCTAAATTCCAGTACTACATACTACACTGTGGGTTTTTGTCATTTATTTTCTGTCATCTCATTTGTTGAATAACATTTTTTTTCTGTAACCTTTTTTTTTTTTTTTTAAAGTAATCCTCAGGAAATGGTGTCATTTACTCAGCTCCTAAAAATTTTACAGCAATTTATTTTCTTGGGAAGAGTCTTTTCTGAGCACTAAATTAAAGAAAGGATCTGCCATATAAGTCATTCCATGAATGTCACAACTGACAATTCCTAGTTTCTTTTGGATTAGTGTTCTTGAACTGATTGAATTAGTAGGGTTATACTGGTAAGTAATGTTATCAGCATGAAGAAAACATCTTCTCATGCTGAGAATTTTGGTGACAAAAGGTGAACTTGTACATTTGACAGAATAAATCAACCAATGATGTCTGTCCTCTATCTGGCTATCTACTTGCATAAAATATATAGCAATGTATTTATCTTTGAGGCCTCTATAGGTCTATCAGTTTTTCTTGGAATATTAAGATGTTTAATAGGGAGAGGCCTTACTGACATGTGGTCTTCAGATGTAAATATATATATCCAAGCTAGTTCTCCCAGGTTTCTGTAAAGCTGTTGGAAATAAATAGGCACGATTGTTTTTGTGCAATTTAACTTATCCTAATGTAGTCATCTGAAAAGGTGAGAGGATCTGTGCTCTAAACTAACATTCTCTACACTGTAAAAGAAACATCATAAGATGTACAGTATTCTACTGTCTGGACTGCTAGTTTAACTGCTAATGGTGATCATCATCTTTCACACGAATCAGACACTGATAAAAGAGGTTTAAAATCTTTCTGTGGCTTTCACAAATATTTGCTGAGGAACTGTAGTGCTTTGGAACCAGAAGACTGTAGAATAATTCAGGTGGGAAGTGACCTCAGAACTTTTCTAATTCTGCTTAAACAGGGGAAGCTATGAGGTCAGACCAGATTGCCCAGGAGATGAAAACCTCCACGGACAAAGACTGCACAACTTCTTCAGGCAACGTCTTCCACCACTTTACTCTCCTCATGGGGAAAAAGCTTTTCTTTAAATTCAATCCAAGTCTGCCTTGTGCCTACTTATGCCCATTACCTCTTGTTCTCCAACTCACACTGCTGTGAAGGGCCTGCCTCCATGTCCTTGATGAGCTTTCCTAACACAACAAGTGCTACGGTCCCAACCATCCCAGCAGCTCTCTACAGAACTTGCCCCAGTGTGTATCAATGTCTTTCTTCTGGTGGGGGTACATTAAGATCCAACACAACTCTAACATCTGCCTTTATTTATCTACTTTCACTGAACTATTGAACAACTCAGGAGTGCTTTGTGACTTCTAAGTTTTAAACAGTTTTACCTGTTTCTTCTATGAAAAAATTCATTCATTCAAGCTCACTGGTCTTGAATTAATTTTATGTAGAATTTTCTGCTCACATCTGAATCTCAAAGTAAAATTTAGGGTGATGTAAGCCCCAGCAGATTAAACCCCTCTGCATAACAAACCTGATTTTTCAACAGCTGTAGACAGGAATGGAGAATTTTTTTCATTGCTTCGTTAAAGCTTACCAGCTGTATTTCCAATATTTGACTTTTAAATTTCCAAATACCATCTCTTTCTTCCCCAAATTTTCTTTGCTAATTACAAATGCAGGATAAATTTTCTAATTATACTTAACATCTTGGTATATTTACCAACAAAGACAGCTTCTTTTAACATATGGCTCATTTACTTGGTGTTATTAGCACATTGTAAATATATTAAATAACCACCGCCAATAGTCATTTGAATCACTCAGACTTCATTTATTCGGTCACATTTTATTCACACACTTCTGAGACTGTTCTTTAAACAGAACATTTTTTTCTTTTTTTTTCCCTCTTCTGCAGTATGCAGCGTGTGTATGTGTCATGCTATTACAAGACGGATAGTATTATAGATGTAGGGAAAATATTTGTCTATATACACCCTTTGGAAAGATCATTGCCTGAAAAAGTCCTTCATAGGACCACACAGTACTGTAAATGGACATTTCACAGAACTTTTCCTTTTCAGACAGAATCCTGATAAATCAGATGTATTGCCTCCAGAACATTTCAGTCATGGTTAAATAAAGAAGCTGAGTTCGGAAAAAAAAGACAGTTAAACATATATCTGTATTTGCTGCATCTTTTTATAGCAAAACCAAAGACCTTTTAGAAACGGAATAGTTATGTAGTGATTGATAAATATGGACCTCTGCCTTTCACTGAAAGCTGAACACAGAAGGCAGCGGCAACCGGCCTTCTTCACAGTCTGTGTTTTCACCATTTAAAGAAATGTATCATGATTTCAAAGATTATTTAGATTGGTGCTTAAGAAGAATTTTTTGGGAAGAATTTATGTTCTTAACAGAAAGTAAGTTATATACTTTGAGATGAATATAAAGCTTCCATTTAAATTAACTCTCGTCCTTCTTAAATTAATGGCATCTGTATGTTACAATGTTTTGTATCTTATATTTCCTATCAGAGTGAATTCTAGAGCAGGGTTATAACTCTTGTTATTTTCAGTTACAAGCTTGTAGGTCAAGGACTTTGAGAAGTTGTGGAGCAGACCACATAAACAGCTTTACTGAAAATATTTTTCAGTGAATTATTACTAACAGTTATGTAGTAAAATTATGTAACCCTCTAGGGCTATGTAATACAGCAAGCAGCTTACTGCTAGTGCCACTTTGGCTTGATTTCTTCAGGGAAATGAGTCTTACTGTCCTCTTTGATCTCTGGATACTCCATACAGGTTATGACTTTCTTTGTGTATTCTTGCTTTTTAGATAAAAGCAAAGCTCAGCTTCTTTCACAGATCAACAATATATTTTTTCAAACACGTTACATATATGCAAACATTGCCAGTCTTTAAATCTGTTACTTAACATTGTGCAATCAGCTTATTTAGATAATTTATTGTTCAGAATTTATTGTTCTCTCTTTTCATAGAGATGGATCAGCCACATTAAAATACAAAATTTATGCTTGTTTGCTGTGTATGAAACATGGTTTTGATCACTGAGACTAAGCAAATTATTACATTGCCAGTATTTTAGTTTAGAAAACTAAAATGTGACCAATTCTGGTTTTAGACAAGACTTGCACATAATTTTCTCTGGAAAACCTAAAACTAAATAGGAGTTCTCCACAAAACTTCTGCTGAAGACCAAGTGAGATTTCCTCAGTACTCTAAGAGTTAAAGGTTCTAGATAAGCACATTGTGTATTGGTTGTGCAGTGAATGACAGACTCAAGAGGAGCACAGAGGGTACCTCTGAGCCTTGATAATGATGAAGACATCTGACACAAAGATGAAGATGGGAATAATGAGGTGACCTGAGAATCAGGTGAAAGATATGAAAAAAATCCTCTTCCTGGAGAAATACATTTGTGCTGAAATATTCTGCTACGAAAATAATGGCAACTGTAGGGAAATTGGGTATGCAAGAAATCCTAGAATCAAATTTGAATTAGTTCCTTAAGGCTAAAATTTTCTGAAATAAGTGATTCAATCAAAACTTCAGTAGATTTTATCTTATGTTTGTCTAAGGATCTACCTGAAGCAGCATTGAGGAAAAATATATAAGCTTCAGTTTTCTGAGTAATAAAAGTTATCTGTCAGAGTCTTGAGTGCACCAAGAGGTTCTAGCTAACCTGACCATCCTATAACTGTATTTTTCCATAATTCTTTGAAACATCTTCCTCAGGGTTTGGCTGCTTGTGTTGAAAGCCAGCTATGATATAGTGCAGCTGTGTGACCTTGGATCAGACCTTGATAAATACAGATAAATTTCCAGAAAAAGCAGTAAGAAGTAGAAAGTGATATATTACAGGAGAGCTACCAGATGCCTCCACTGGGCTTCTATCTGTGCAACTTCTCCCTATTAACCTATGTGTTCCATTTAGGCTCAGGCGCTCAGTACTTGCCTGAGCTACATCAGAGGTGTGTTGTGCCAGTGACTTGAGTTCCCAGCTTGGCTTCAGACATAAACTGAGCACCATGGAATAAGTCCCTCAGTCTGTGCAGGAAATACCTAGGGTTTTGGTGGGAGGGTGTTTGTTTTTTTTTTTTTTATTTATTTCATTTATAAAGATGACCAAAATAAAACCAGCAGGCATGAGTAGCCAACATACAAATGCATATCCCCATAAGTTCTGCTGCTTCTATTGGGTAGTATCTGCAATTAAAAAAAGAAAAAATTAATTAAATTTAATAATTGTGTCATGAGAGATGCTGGAAGGATGCTTTAAATATGCCCCTAAAGCCGTAATTTTGTTTAATCTTTTAAATCTTGACTTCAAAGAGAACTTGGTCTAGGCCTTTACACAACCTTTGTATTAGGCATATTTATTTTAGTTCTAGTTTTGTTTTGGTTTGGTTTGTTTTTTTCCACCTGACTGATGGTAAGAGGTCCTGGGCTTGTAATACTGAACTCATTTCCAAAACATGCTTTGCCAGGGTTCCTTCTACCCTCCAGAAAATATTGCTTCCAAAATTTGCATTTTCCTACCTCAGCTCACTAATCTCGAATAGTTCATGAATACATGCAGGGACCTGACAGATGTAAAATTGGGCTGCACAGCATGTAGGAATGCTGATGTCCTATTAAATGTTAAGTGAGCACCCAGAGTATAAAATCCATAATTACCCTCAAACCAAGACAAGCATATTGCTGTTTGAATTTTCATTTTCTGTTTCGGATTCTTCACTGAATCTATTCCAGTCTAAAATTTATTCTGGAAACAATTACTAGTTATAGTTTTTGGCTTTTGACCTACATTGATATTATTGTTCAATTGGTTTCAGCAGATGTACGCCAGCTGATAGTGGATAAAAATTTAGGATGAATTGTTTTCATTTTCTCACTTTTCCTTAGCTCAGCCATGTAGAACCACAACTTGTATCAGCTAGATGTACTTCTTTCTGTTTTTCTTTACTTGAAAATATTACCTTTCATTTTTGTTCTTATCCTCTAATTTACCATTTATAAAATATGAGAAACAAGGAGTGAAGGCAGCCAGATCTCACAAATCTTTAAGCTTTATTGCTCATGCTGAAAGGGGAAAAAACAAATCTATAACTAGTTTTACAGTTTTCTCATTCTTGGAAATAGAGGACAATTAGTGATGTGTGGATATGCCAAGAATGCAACTGCGGTGTCAACATTTAAACAAACAAAGGGAGGGCTACAGAGAAGATTGATTTACTTTTGAAACTGGTTCCTAAGGCTATAAGCTTTCTGCTAGCCTTTTCTATTGCTGTGTGACATTTAAAAAACTGAGGAGTCTTTCAAATTACTCTATGCTGAATGTAAGCAACAGTATTGCGGTAGGATTTGAGTTTTTCAGTATTTTTTAAAATACATAAGAAAGATGGAGAGAGCTGCTGTCAGTAAATTAACAATGGGATACAGAAATGGAAAGCCAGTGAGGCAATGGAGTGAATTAATTTAAAACTCTTTCTTTTTTTTTTTTTTTAAATAACTTAATATTCAAAATCTGTTTGTTCTTAAACTCTGATGAAAAAAAAGATATAGAAATATTTTTTTTTTAACATTGCAGGGATCACAGTCTAAAAACTGATGTTTGACTAAAAAAATGGAAATTGCTGAAACAACAACTGCAAAAAGGGATATACCAAAAAGCTGATATGATAGCTAGGAAGTAAATGGAAGAATGAGGAAAAATTGTTGTCCATTAGATTTAAGTCAATATCTCAGACTTTTTTCACCATTTCTTCAGTTTGATTTATAGTGTCTTCAAATAGTGTTCAACAGCTGTTTTAATGGGTAATCTGTTTATTAACATCCTTGAAAACAGTAAGCTTTAAGTGCATGTTTGTCATCTATAGAAAGCACATTCTGACCGAATCAATCTGGGAGATAGGAGAGGAATGTAACAGTGGAAACACTATTCCAGGACAGGTAATTCCAGTCATAGACCACAAACTTCATTGTTAAAAGATCTCCTGGTCTCTTTTGCCTTCGAGTTTTGCCGATGCACATAGTCCTACCTTTGGCCAGCCTTAAAATGAAACTGTTAACACTATGTGATATCTTTTCCCAGTTAAGGTATCTGATGGTTATCTACTGGATAGCAAGGTAACTTTATTTAGCTTTTCACCTCTAGAGAATTTTTTTATACTTCCCTGAAACATTCTTTATTGCTTATGTGAAGCTCCACTCAATATGCGTGCGAACATGTGGCTGTATTACAATTACAGAAATGTTCAAGGATAAACATTGTAGCAATCAAGGACCACAAATCTGTTAATCTTTTTTTCTTTAAAATTAATTTCTTTCCTTTTTTCTGTCTTTTTCCTCAATTGAAGTAGTCTAATCTGTGTGCTAGGAACATGAGGTGCACACCGAAATAAATCCATATAATCCATAAAGACATGTTTTGAAAAGAAAGACATGTTCTGAAGAGAAACCTTCTGGCTAAGGATCAAGAAGCAGTTTTCTTTTGATCAAGGAAGAAGAGACTGTATTCCACAAGTCAGTACACGAAGGAACAAAACCCACTAAAAGCTACCTTAAAATACATTAGTAGGAAATGGTATCAAGACTATGAACATCATGATGATTACTTCATATGGGACTCTGTCTGGTTTACAATGATAGAAATAGAACCAGATTTCAGACAGATAACAGATAGCTATGTTAGGTCATATAAAACACCTGTTGTCTTCTACTGACTGAGAAAACTTTTATGTTATGCTGTAGTAAACTTACATTTGTTGTGAAAACCAGACTCAAAACAGAGATTATGACAAAGAGAAGTTTTATTGTTGCTATTTGGATGTAAATAGGAAGATAATCCAATTCCTGATTATTCCCAATAATCAGGGAATAAGGTAATAATTATTGAGGGTTTAGATGTTTCTTCAAACAGCTACTTGATATTGTAAATCATATTCCGAGTAAACTAGCTCTTCTCATCTGCTCTAGGTTCACTTTAGTTCCCAGTTTAGATACATGCATTTCAGATCCATAGATTGGCATGTAAAAGGTAGCTGTGATCATTCTGAACCTCACCAGGACCAAGTTCTTCTATGTATCTGGTCACAAGCTATTCTGGGACATGAGCACAGATGTTTGGGTTATAATGCTTGTGAACTGAGCCTTTAGTTGCCTATTTGAATGGGGGAAAGATTGTCATTATACATGATGTTTTCCATAAATGTATATTTGACATCAGAATTCTTGAACAGCTTTCCAGGTTGTTGGAAAAGCTAAGATGCTGAGATTTCATAATTACATAGAGTTCATTATGTAAGTATAGTAATAATGACAGCTTCTTATCAAGCTAAAGGAATACACGGAATCAAGTAGAAAGCAAGTGACTAGTTGCTTAAAGATATTCTTAACTTTTTCAACACAATTACCCCCAACAATTTAGGACTGAAAGTAAATCATTTTTATTCCTACTGAAACTATACACAAGTTTTGCATTAAAACAAACCAAACCAAAACAAAAACAATGACCAAACCAATTTAATTTATATCTATTAAGTAGAAAGGGCTAACTCATAACAAAAACATGTTATTGGAACATTAATGGATGTTACTTGCTTGCAGCTTGTTACATGTCACCTAAAATGCTAAAAAGCTGGAATATCACACTAAAAAATATTTGAGTATTGACTCAGAACAAATTGCCAAATACTGAATTAGCAAAACTACTTCCTGCAGCAGTGAGAATGTTTTTTTTACACAGCTGCTGAAACATACAGGAGTTATGAAGGTTTGTAGTTCTGAAGAGAACATTGCTAGAGGTGCTATAAGTACAGAGTGAAATAGTAAAAACTTTTAGAGTGTGCTCCAGAGAATAACCATAAGACAGCAAATTCAGGCATCACTTTGCCTGGAGATCTATGTAAGATAGATAGATAACCTAACAAAGCAGCTGCTGCAATATATGCATTGAGCAGTGACAGCATCAGCAGCAGAAGCACTATGATAGTTGATGAAGTTATTTTAAAAAAATCCACGGACAGGATTTCATTTCAGTGCTTCTAGTTAGCTACTTAGAAAACAGAACTCAAGTGAGGTAGAAAATTAAATCAGTTGTTATTAAGAAAAAATAAATTATACATCTAATCACTGACGTGTACCATCTTTTCCCAAATATTTTATCTAAATATTTTGTCTGAATATTCTCCTTTTCATTTTGTTATGATCAGTTGCAATGAAATGCCTAATGGAAAGTGTTGAGGGCTGCCTTAAGTCACACAGGTGGATCAATGTAATGGGTCAGTTAACAGGTAGTTTTGGGGATGAATGGAAGGAATATTATAATGAATTGCAAAATGGGGAAAAAAAGGAAACATTCTTCCAGTGTATTAAGCCCTTGGGTAATTACCAAGCAAAGATTTGGCTAAAAACAGTTTCCATGAGACTAGTTGTGAATTAAGTCATATCTGTTTGTGGCAGACATAGTGAAATGGGAAAAGAAATTGAACACTTGAAAGCAGAACAAGCAATTATGTTTACTGGTAGAAACAAAGACAAGGATTCATTGTGTATACTCTTTTGAGAGAAATGCTTGAAAGTCTAAGCAAGGAAAAGCCTCTTCTTCTTATATTGTATTGTGGGACAGAATTACATATATATTTTAATGTAAAAAATATACAAATGAGATATGACTGCTTACATAGTGACAACAAAGATGGCATGGCAACATCCCAGTTCCTAACTTGGGCTTGTCTAAAATGTACTTCAGGCATTTACAGATCTTTTTAAATCTGAAGACAAATAAACAATGAATATTTATCATGATTGTATGGGTTATGAACATGTATTTATAAGAAAAATGCAGGAGGAAGTAAATACTCTTTAGCTTTCATATTTCAGCAAGGACACATACTACTGATGATTGCCCCTTCAAAGCCTCTGAGATATTTTCTTGTGCATTCCTTTTCACATCTGTCCTTGTTAATT
The DNA here is from genome assembly GCA_013398815.1 of Ibidorhyncha struthersii. NCBI lineage: Eukaryota > Metazoa > Chordata > Aves > Charadriiformes > Charadriidae > Ibidorhyncha > Ibidorhyncha struthersii. The sequence continues at coordinate 234,936 of VZSZ01007847.1, forward strand.
TAGATGCTTATTCAGAGCTGTACAACAGCTTTGTCAATAAGGCTGCAGTCTGGCCCTAATGTATTTGCTTAATGTTATAGCAAATCCATCCTAGAAACAGAAATAATACCTAGAAGTTGACTCCCACTATGTCCTTTAAATATCAGCTTTCCATGTCCTTCAGCTACTCTCCTGGTAACAGTATCGATTTTACTCTGCATCATTGCTGCTAAAAAGAAAACACCAACCAAAGGAACAATACCCCCCTCCCCCCAAAGACAGAAGCACTTATGATATTTCTTTCACTTTCCTTTAACTGAGATTTATTTTTCTTGATATTTTTAAATTAATATCTTCAGAATATTAGTCAAACAGATTTTTTAAATCCTTCTGCTTTTAATCCCTTTGTTGTCATTTCAGAAATTCTCTTTCCTGCCTTATTTTGAATTGCTTTTCTTTTGCTCTTATAGTGGCCACTTGGAAGTACTTGCCACTTTTGATAGCAAAGTTTTCCTCAGGAAGGAATTCTTGCATGGACTTTAGCTTCTTGTTTCATAAATGAATACTTAATTTATACAGCCTCCTTTAATATCTGTCCTTGTTACAGTACAACAGAAGTTAAAAATTAAGATAATGTAGCATTTTAATGTTTAAACTTTCATATGAAAATACGTGTGGCGGAGAAAAGCTTTTACTGATTTCAGGGGTTCAAAAGTGGCATTAGATGTGGATGAAAGATTTTGTTTAACTTCCTACTTCACAACAAATAAAAGAATTGTAACATAAAAGGATCTGAAGATATTTTCATACAAAAAACCCAACAACCTGTTTCAAACCCTTGTTCTTAATTTATCAGCTGTTTGCTAGTGAACTGCACTTTCCCCAAATAAGTATTAAAATGCATAAGCTGAGAACGTGTAAAATTTATTATACTTTCATTCATGCTACTGTTCTGGACACTGAGAATAAGACTTGGGTCCAGTTAGAATCCCTAAATTAGGTTGCCTACACCTTAATCTTGTGTTAAGACACCCAAAGTTATTCAAGGAACCTACATGGTGCTTAGAGGCATGATATTGGACTTATGGGAGATCTATGCCTTTCTGGAACAACAGATGGAGAGCAGGAGAGATACCCTGGTGCACCTCAAGTGATACTAGACACCCATGTTTGGGAAACTGAATTGAATGCCTGGAAAATACCACAATGAAATCCAGGAAGCAGTTCAGCTCTCCCTAAAGTGAACCCCTTGGACTCATTCAGTCGTCTACACATGGACAGCTAATACTATTTTTGATTCTGTGGGGTACATTTACCTGGTATTTAGCTCTTATACCAGGACACTTCTACTAAAAGCTCCAGATTATTCAGTCAGGACCAGGCTGGTGCAGTGGCATGACTGAAGACAATGGAAAAAAAAAAACAACCCAGTTTTCTCCAACTTCTCTGCATGATTTTGTGACCTAGCAAACCACAGGTTTCTCAGAACAAAGAAGTAAGGTGTTAAATGAGCATCTCAGATGCCAGAAGAAGAGAGTGATTAAATATAAAGGAAAAACATAAATACTTCTGTCCCAGGGGTGTCTTTCTTAAATGCACAAGGAGGAAGCTAAGAGAACAGAAGGTATCTGAACAACAGATTGACAGACTGAATGATTTAGAACAGAGGCCATCTGAAAGGAATGGGGATCTTGGACTCCCGAAGAGATTACAGCCTAGTGGCAAACAATATAAGAAAATTAAGGTGTTGTATAACTGTGTTCCTCAGAGTGAAAAACATTCTTCTAGCCTTTTAATACATGATTTTTCTTATCTGTCACACCAGGACTCAACACAGGTAGTAATCCGCAAACACGAATAACAGTATGCAGCATATGTCATAAAAATAGAAAGCTGTGTATGTAAAATAGACTATATACATGTTCAAATATGAATGTGAACATTTCCAAGTTTGGGGGAAAGGAGCTGAAATTACTGAAATCGCGCTGTTTCTTGTACAAAGTGCATTAAAATATATTAAGATTACTGTCAAACCTAAGGGTAACTGGTAAGTCTGGGTTTTGTTTGATTAAAAGTAGACATCAACTAGTCACTACATTTGCCATTATAATCAACTTAGAGAAACAGGGACTTCTAGAATACTTCAGCTCATCGTAATATAGAAGTTTAACACAGATCAGTGAATCAATATCCTAATTTCACTTTCCTGGCTATAAAGGGAGCTTAGTATTAATGTCTATATCTAAGCTAATCACATTTTAGATGTCTAAAGTCAGATAACAAAAATCACACGCTAATTTGTGTGGGCAAAAGAGCCATTTCAAAAAACACTCAAAGGCGCACAGCATCTTCAAAGTTGAAATGGCAAACAAGAGTTCACTGACAGGAATACTTCTGTGACACACAGTCAGCTATGAGAATAAACAACAAATAAGAACCATAATGGTATAAAAAGTGGCAAATGACAGTTATAAATTCATTCAGGACAGAAAGAATTAAAATGAAAATTCAAATGAAATCAACAGCTCCTGGAAATTGTGAGTCTGAAGAGTAATGGTAGACAACATAAGGATTTATTGATAAGAAAGTGTTCCAATTACTTAAGCATGGGTGTTTAGTAACATGTAAGACACAACCATATTCCACCTGTGGTGGAACTGGTGCTCAAAGAGGAGGAGATCCCATAGACCTTGTGTCACATCTATCAGCTGTTACAGTCAAAATCTTGTTGTGGGGCATGAGGAGCACAACTCATTTGCAAAGCGAGGAATTTACTGTTACTCTAACTAAAATCTTAATTAGTATTAAATCTTAACAATCTAGTCAAAGACACATTATTAGTTTGGTTACAATGATAGTAACAGTTGTTCAAATTATATACAGGTTAAAGTGATACAAGCTTTCTACTATCTATCCCTTTCTTTGGTGTTTTGCTTTCCTGTGGTTTTCATGTTCAAAGGTCATTGGATTCAGCTGGGGAGGGGATTTAGAGTGAGTTGTGGGTGTCCCAAGTTCTTTTCTGGAAGAAGTATGATGTTGATGATGTGATCTCTTTTTCTTTGCCAAGAGACAAGTATGACATTTATATTTATGGTTACTTTCTCCTTAATCTATGATCTGTTTGTGGTCACTTTTTATGTTTGCTAGCACATTCTATGTCTTCCTTTCTTCTTCTATAGTTCATACTACACCTGAATTCATCATATATTCAGTGACTTACATAAACTGCAAGTCTGCATTTCTTTTAATATCAGTAATAGATATTTGGTGATTTTCTTTTTTTTTTTTTTAATAGCCTTAGGCCTCCTGTATCATCACGTGCCCTTTTTCTCATTATATTATACCTGCATTCAGTACCCCTACATTTGAGAACTCTGTCTTCTATGTTTTATAATTATGCCAAGGTCATATATATTTAATTCCACACAGAATAACTATTTGCTTGTTATTACCACCAACTACCTGTATAAAATTATGGTTAAACCACAGAATTATACCCAGTTAAATTATAATAAGTAATAGCATTACTTTAATTTATCAGTAGGTATCAACTTTATTTGATGGTATAATTAATTATGAACAACAACAAAAAAAAGGTGAACTAACATGGAACCATGAAACTGATCTTTTTTTCTGCATCAGGTCACCTTTAACATAATCTGGACTGGAGGCAAACATGATCCGTATGGGTATGCATGACAGCTGTTGAAGTGACATAATATTTCTGTTGTTACAAGACAAAGACTTTGCATGCTTCATTGGCTAGTTCTAATAATGGGAAACATATTGTATTTCCCTTAGGTGCTGATAAATCTACCTTGACCAACAACACCCCTGAAGGCACATGAAAAGGATCATTCTGACAACACATGAAAGCTTGTAATTCGAGTTTTTATTTAAGGATTCTTGGATTTGTGCTTAATTTGCCTTACTCTGAAAAGAATCTTTATTGTATAAGTTATTGTTTTCTACTCCAGATACAAAATCGATTATCAGATCAGGTTGAAAATTTTGTTTCTTATAATTTAATAATTATGAACATTGCCAGGTTCTTGGATTAGACCTATCATTTTGTAGTCAGCTGTTCTTTTATGATTCAGATCTCAAAGCACATCTAATTTTTACTTCACTTTTACTTCGGTAAAAAATATGCCTATAGACCACATTCTTGCTTAATTAATATCTTTATATTGCATTTTTCAAACTTATTTTTTATGATAATAAAAAAGTATCCTTATTACATCTTCATATGTGATTACTTCTGCATAGTGTTCCTCTGTGGATTCTTTACCTATTCATCATAGTGTCTTGTACATTTTTCAACAGATTAATTCTTTCTATTATTGAATGTTTTCTCCTTTTAGCTGCAGTTTTATTTCCCACAGGTGTTCTTACAAACAGCATATATTTTTAATATAGTTGTTGATTTAAACAGTGACTCAAATATTCTGTGAAGAAAAAAAATGGATTAAGCGGGATTTGTTGGGGTTTTTTTTGTTTAGCTTTTTTTTTTTTTTAATCTGTTAACACTTCCAGACACTCAAAATGAACCTAAGTGTGAACTGCTTTATTTCTTAACACAAAATGTAAGGTCCTTGTTCAACTCAAACCAGAACTGTAAGGAAAACAAAATCCTTATTCTTATTGTCTAAGCTAATCTTCATATAAAAACTTATTTCTTTTCTTGTCCTCTCACTTCTGACTGCCTGTCCTGGTTTGAGGTAAAACAGAACCCATTTTCTGTTCAGTAATTTTACTTTTTAGCTAAGCCTCTTCTAACTACTGAAATTAACAGCATATTGTGCAGACACTGTTTGCTCTCAGAGTGATAAGACCAATGTTTATAGTTGATGCTGAAGGATGATATGCAGAGAGGCACTTGCTTATACTTACTGCTATAACAACCAAGGTCAGCTCACTTTGTTATTTGCCCCCTTGGAGGGTCAGAAATGAAAAAGTGTAGAGGGGTCCGACCTGTGGGGAGGAGAGGACAGGACAGATGGCCCAAAACTGACCAACAGGATATTCCATCCTGTCTGCCTCATGCTCAGTATAAAAGCTGAGGGAACAAAGGGTCAGGCCTCTTTCTTCAATGGCCGATGTCTGAGGCAGACTCTGTCTGTTGATCTGCCTTTGATCCCGATCCCTGCATTCCTAAATCCAGATCTGGAATCCAGTTCCTATCCATCACTGAGTCCAGTCTGGGACTTCCCCAGTGCCTGCTGATGACGTGGTCATCATCCTGGGAGCTTCATACAGTTTTATATATATTTCATTATTTCCTTTTTATTTTATTATTAATATTTCATTAAAATAGTTTAGTTCTTTCTAAACTCATAAGTCTCTCTCTCTCTCCCCCTGATCTCCTTGCAGAGATAGGCTGGGGAAAGCATCTGTCATTCACCTCAGTGGCCAGTCCAGCCCAAACCACGACACTGCCAGTTCAGGAATAACACATTTTTAACAGCAAATAATTTGTGGAGGAGCATTACATCACAGTTTTCTTCTTCCATTCCCCATTCATCTTTGCACAACCAACAAGGCTCAGTTACTTATGGTGTGAAGGACAAAACTGGGAGAGGTTGACAGGCGCAGAGATTCTTCTGTGGGATCTGCAGTTAACGGCATGCATCAATTTCAGGGACTCAGGGCTGAGCGAACAAACAGGCAAACAGAAAAATAAATAAAGGGAAGAGAAAGAAAAGGGAAAAATTTTCTCCACTGGCCAGTCATGAAGAACAATGGGCACCTAAGACAAGTCTCCTTCTCCAGACATCCTGTCCAGCACAGCACGTAGCGATGATGCTTTCTCACTAGTACAATTACATTTTTCATTGAGACCCACTCAAGCTCCCCATTGACAGTTTCTGTTTCACGTCTGTTGGCATGGGTTGGAGGATACTTAATTAGGGCTGGATACTGCACACTATCTGGTCATTAAATTCTGCTTAGGTATATTACTGGGTAATAACAGATATTAAAAAGACTATTAATTTATTGTTATCTCTAGGCTTTCTTGTAATATGATTTTATTGGCATGGTGGGTTAACTTTAGTAGCAGCCAGATGCCAGCTGCTCGCTCGCTCCCCCTCCTCAAGAGAACAGGGGAAAAAATAGGATGAAAAAATTGTGGGTGAAGAGAAAGATAGGGAGACTGTTAGCAGTTACCACCATGGCCAAAACAGACTCAACTCATGCCATCCCTGCAGCTCCTCCACTATCAAAACCCTGCCATGTACTTGCAATACCATAGGCTAAAATGTGTGCATTGAACGGATCTTCATGCAGAGTTACAGAATAAAGCTACTAGCAAAACTGTTTGGAGACAGGGAAACAACAGGGTGATTTAACATCAGCGGCAATTGTTTTCTGTAAGAAATCCAGCATGATAACGATTCACATTCTGCCAGTGCCAGGCCGTGAGAGTAAGAGTACTTGGGACACCAGGGTAATGGCACTGTACAGCAGACTCAGGGTGTGGAGATGAGACATCACAAGGTTGCAAATGAATGGTAGGCTAATGAGTTGAGGTGGAGGGCCCTTAAAACTGCCAAGTTTAAAGCACCTTAAGTGTGGTGCAACAGGTGCAGGAGCCTTTATTTTTCCACCATGAGGTTATACTGTGTTGTTTTTCCTTGCAGATCCAGATACTACTGTGCAATAGTTTTTATTTAGTACATCAAGAATTAAATATTATTGAGTTATTATTTCATTGCTTTAATTATTGAAGTAGAAGTAACTTATTAATTATTTGAAAATTTAATTATAAAATTCCTTTTTCGTCTGTTTTACCTCCGATTTATCTTCTTTTTTGTGCTTACTTACTACAGACTCACGCTTTTTTTTAACCCAGGTCAAGATAACTTTTCTTCTTATTCCAGGTAAGTGGATTTACAAATTAATTTAGAAGAAAGAGGCAAAGTCAAGAAAATGTAGGAACTAATTTGCTTTCAGCATAAAGACAGCTCCTCTCTGTAGACACAGATACTTTCAGGAACTTTTAATGAGACTGCAGTAGGGTGTATGTATTTGCTCTCAATTTATTTTGGCAGTAGTTGTGTTTTGATGCTATTTTTTTCAGCACGCTGTGAGGAAGGAAGATGAAAGGCTTATACTACCTTTTATACAAGTAACAGTTACCTATTCTCTGTTCAAAATAATTTGTGCATTTTGGTCTGGAGTCTTTGAAAGAATAAAGTTTGCAAAATACTCTAAGGCATGTAGTTAATGTAAACAAGAAAACATTTAATGTAACATTTGTGGGGAGATACTTTGTGAGCTTTAAACCATTTTATGTGCCAATTCTAATGCTTTTCATTTTATGTTGCTTTATTTTTTTTAAATAATAAAGTGATCAAATGGCTGGCAAATGGATCAGTGTTCTTATGAATCCCTTTTCCTTCACTTCTGATACCAATATTACCGAGATGAATGCATTTCAACCTTCACACCTCTTGGAGGCTGGGTGGGAGAGGGGGTTAAAAAGGTTCTAAGGCTCTGTATGGATTCTGACATCTTTTGCCAAGCTTTGATGCCACCACACACTGCTTTGGCTGTTACTACCTGGGCTAACATCAGTCTATATCACTCTTAATGGCACGCCTTCACTTCCCACCGTAAACCAGAAACCAGGTGCTCTGATCTCTACTGCTGTTATGTCTCACTGCATGTTCCTTCAGGGACCTGAAGCTTATATTCCCAGATGCCAATTCCAATGACTAGAAGCTGCCTGCAGCAACTGACTAAATGTTACTTGTCTCAAATAAAGTCTCCGTGCTGGCTGGCAGGATTTGTTTTCATGAACTGTCTGAAAGTATTTTGCATACTAGTATATTGTGGTTTGAGATGGATATGTTACCTAGTGAATCTGTGGTTGGACAGTTTACTTTTATGCTTCGCATTCATGCATAGGAAACTTCCAGCGCAGATTTATTCCTCACTGTATTTCAAAGTCTGTTTCTTTAGATTTCCTATTTCCTTCTACACTGGGTAAATTCATGTAAAATGCTAAATGAAAAAAAAAAAAAAAGCAACATTCCAAGGCTGATTCTGTGAATTAATTTTCAATATGTGCTGTAGACTTCTGGTTTTGAATATAATAAATATTTTTCTCCTCAGGAGATAAAATGTTTCACTGAGAGTTAACTGTGTTCAGGAAGACTGACAGCTGAGGAAAAAGTGACACTTCAAAGAGCACACACTAAATAAGATTAGGCTTCTCTTTGTGCAATATCTATATGGGAATAGATTTCTGGAGCAAAATTGCACCTGGACTTAACTGTGTGAAACAGTAAGGGTTAAGCAGTTAAGTAATAGGTAGAAAACCTGAAAGTTAGTTAAAGGTGAGTTCATGATAAAAGCGCACCTGAAAACATAGCATGTGAATGGGAGGCATGTCAAGATAACGAGGTATACCAGTAGGCTGAGTAGCTACCTGGAAGCTGTGTTAGGTCAAAAGGCCAGAATGCAGCTCATTGAGGAGAGACAAGTTGATTGCCACATCCTAATTTGTGTGCAGCAAGAAGTGCAGAGAGTATGTGCAATCATGTTCCTGGAAGAACTATTATTCTGAAGAAGACGCTGAAGACAAGTAGGTAAAGAAGGTTAAATAGTTGGGTGTCAATGGTAGAAGAACTTACGGCTTTTGGGGTCAGTCTAGACATTTTATCATTTTATAGTATTGTGTGTATTGTAGCTTGAGCTATATAATCTTTGTGTAAGTGTTGAGAGGTGAGGACTGGCTTTTTTTTTTTGCCCCTAATCTGCCCTGCCCATATTTACAGTGATAAAATTGAATTCAAGAGATAACAAAGTATTACTCTCTGAGTTGGTATTGCGTATAAATTGTAAATGCTAGAGATGATAAACTTTACAACTCAGGTCTAAACTAAAAAGCTTAAAATTGGGAAATATTATTTAAAGCAAAAATTCATTGACATAGAATAGTTATTTAAAGTTGTGCATCTGATACATCTGATTGTGTGTCTTGCTATTTGTGAATTAAGCCAAAGTATTCACATCTAAGTTTTAAACATTTCCAAATAAAAATGAGAATGCTTAAAACTTCAATTTTTATGACTGGAACAGGGGGTGGAAGAATGCATGTATTAGATTAACTCAAAGCAGACAGTTTCATTTGGAAGACCAATCATAAAATACAGAACTTTGATATTCTCAGGTTGAGTAGAGCTTGTAATGATACGGAAGTTATGCATAACTGCAAAAGATTAAGGTTATTGAAATAAAGGATGAGCAAAGGATGACCAAAATGTCTAGCTGTCTAGTAATAACAAATACTTCACAGATCATTTCTATTTATGGTAGTGATGTCATAGGAGGAAGATTGGGGAATTTCCTCAAAGTCTGACAGCAAACTCTGGCAGTTTATTTTGCATCTTAGTCAGGGACAGGCAGGAAGGGAGCAGTACAGGATGTGGTGTTAAAGGAAAGTCTGCGAGAAAGCCGTTCAAAGGAGAAGCGCCTCTATAGATCCCAACCTACCACTTCTTTTTCCATCTTATGTCTATGTGAGCTTGTTTAACCATATACGTCATGTTCACTTCATAAACATGTCAATTCCATATTGTGCCAGAGTATGTTTGCTTATTATCTGCATTCTTCTAGACCCAGTCACTTCAGCTTGCTCTGGGAGAGCACTGAAAACTTTTCCAGTGATGTAGATCCCTAGCATGATTATTTGTGCTTGTGTGTGCAATTCTGTAAATTACTATTACATGCTTTTTCGCTTACAAAACACTGAATGCAGACAGCTTTAGTCTTGAACTTCAGCTACAGTCAGTACAACAATCTCACTACTCTTTCTTCAGTGCAGGTGGAATGCTCGTTCAGCCTTGTACAGAAAAATGTTCTGCAAATGCAAATAAACTTAACAGAACTTATGCCTACCTTAAGCACGCTGTCGCAACAAAAGGGAGGGAAACATATTAACTTTCAAGTGCCCTATACTGTAAAAGTATTCAAAATTTCTTGGGTGAAAGTTAGCTGTGTTAAAACCTGCTAGCCTAATGCCTTTTTTATTACTTGCAGGAAGCTAAATATCTGGGCTGCAATCCATGACCTCAATCCTGTAGCAATAGCTAATGATTTTCTCCTAGATGACAAAGCTTGGACTGCCTGGACTATGTATTAAGCTCCTGTGTCTAAATTCCACTTTAGTCTTTTCTATTTCTTCTTTTATTTCCTTTTCTTTTTTTTTCTTTTTTTTTTCCTTTTCCTTTATATTTCTCTAATAGTACAAAAATTGTGATTCCTAGCACAATTCATATACTGCTTAATGAATCCCCACCATCAGCTTAGTGTTACTGATTTGTCAACACAAACATTTTAAAAACAGATTTCTATGGGACCTTCTCTAAAAATTATTTCTAACTCCCATAGAAAGAAATATTTATATAGAATATTACTTGTAGAACACGAGTGTATTGGGAGCCTTGTGGAAGATGCCGTACTTGAGGAGTTAGTGATCTTGAGCAACCCCTGACTACCATTTTGGGCCTTGTACTAATGCCTGATATGTTAACATGAGTGACCGCTATATAACCCCAGGTACATAACAATAAAGGGGAACTTGCTGGAAGGCTCTGGATATGTATCATTCCTGGCTACATTTACTAGGTACCTGTAGCTAGATCTGTTCTGGTGGGCATTAAAAAAAAGACCTGTCAAAGAAGATGTATAGTTCTGTTTGTTACACTAGGTACAAAGAGCCACAGTACTATGTGCGAGGGTGAGCTTCTCCACAGATGGAATCTGCACAACGTGCTGTGGCTATTCCTCTGGGGTTCATCCAATGCTGCATGAGAGCAGGATTCCCAGCATCTGAAGGAATATAAGCTTTACTTGCTATCTATATTTCCCTTCCTATTTTCTATCATGTTTTTACTATTGTTATTAAAGCAGTTTCGTTTGACCATTTGCTGCTGTGTCTTTCTTACTAAGATCCAGAAAGAACCCTGCATGTCTCGTGTTGCAGAACAATGAGTGACAACTGTCTGTTACTCAAAGCCCTTCCTGATAGGTTTTCCTGATAGGTTTTTATCTTCCTGGAATAAGTTGTTTTGCCCTTAACAAGACTGACATAATAGGTAATCTTAAAAAGTAGAAGAATTTAGCCTCCAAACTCCAGAAATACTGTGTACTTATTACCAAGTGAAGGACCAAAGTGACTATAGCCTATACAAGGTGGTATGACTACAGAATCATGAGGGTTATTCTGATCATTCATGAAGGCCTTTCAGACAACACATTTTAACTCATCACACCTACAGTCCCCAGGGGGAACCTGAAGATGACTTCTGGGTCTTTGCTGGGTCTGTGCTCCACAGTCTTTTATTCAGATACTAAGACAAAACCACAGCAGTGCACATCTCTTCCTTTGATGAATGCTACCAAGAAATTAGTGTCTAAGCATAGACAACCCAGGTTCACATGCTAATGTAGTCTGTATATCAATTTATCTGGTTATCAACTTTTTAATGCAAACTACAATAGAAGTTTCAAAAAACAAAAGTTGTTTGCTTGTTTCTTATATGTCACATCAGTCCAAAAAGTGCCTTCCACTAACACCTGAGGGAAAAAATAGAGTAAATTATGGTAACAGTGAACTCAGACACTCAATAAACTACCACATTCCTCTTGAAAATGCTGAGAACAAAGAAATTCTGTATTTTCAGGTGAGCACTTTAAATATTGAGGAGGCAGGGATAGAACTCCTCTGTCCTTTGTATGCCGCTTCATCTATCCAGAATGTTGTCTGCCTTGCCTACGCTGTTTTCCAAGGCTAAATATATTTTGTATGGAATGATATGAGGAGGGAATAGTCAATATTAGAACTTGGTTTTGCCTCTAAAAATTATTTAACTATTTCCTTGTGTTCAGTCACTTGCAGAAGTGAAGGTCTATTTTTGTATAATCTGTACTGTTCTACTGTTTCAGAATACAAACTCTAGTGTAAAGCCAAATCTGAGTGGTTGCATACAAGGTTTTAGAAATACAAAATTTTGACTTGATCACATTCTAAGTATTTTTATTCATTGAACTCAAAAAGGACAGGATTCTATAGGATAAGCTATGATTAATAGTTGTTCAAAATGTGTGTAGGTAAAATAATCAAATATTTTGGTCCAAAGAACTATTTTAGCCCAAATATTATCACTATATTGACTGATAGTTAGTACTTTCTTTTATCTCACCATTCAAAGGTAAAAACAAACAAACAAACAGTAAAAAAAAAAAATCCAAGCAAAAAAACAGTTACATTCCACTCCCTTCGAATTGATGCAATCCCAGGAAAACTATGCTGTGATATTGATCTATATTTATACCAGTTAGATGTTACAAACCACGCAAGAAGGGACTGCAAGCAGTGGAGGGTCATTCTTAAGCGCATTCTTAATGTAATTCTTAATGAACATATGGATAGGTATATATGTTCAGTTTAAAGTTCTGTTTTGATGGATCTTAAATATGTTATTGTATATATCTTGTCAGATCCATATCTAAGATCAATAAAAATACAATTTCTTTTTCTGAAATATGGTGAAAATTAAGACATTGTATATGACAAAACTATTAGTTATCCTGTATTGCCAGAGTAGTAGGAGTGGCAGCAGAAGTATCTGAGTATTATGATTTCCCATTTGTGACCCAAGAAAAGAGTTAAATAAAAGAGAAACTTCATTTATTTAATGAGACATATGGTACAAGTCTTGATTTCCTTGCACTTATGGTTTATTTCTTCACTCATTCACATGTACGGCTGGCTGTAAGTGTGCTGGGTTATAAATGAACATTCTTCACTTGTATAGTCCATATTCTACTTGTATTTAAATTTGATGATACCATTATAAATTACCTCTTTTTTTAAGCTATTTTTTGCTTTGTTATGGTCTGTGAATATGTATTTTCTATGGTAATGATTAGCAAATTAGGTTAAATTAACCAGTTTCTCAGTAAGGCTTTTAGAATACCTCATCATATTGCTCACTGAAGCAGCACTGAGATGTAATAATTCTGCATTTATGGTTAAGATCATTTAAACACCTTTCCATGGTTATACAATGTCTTCAGTTAGATTTTTCAGTTCCATCAAGATCATAAAATGTCAGGTAAAATAAAACGATAAATTTTGTTATAATGTTGAAAATTTCATCATAGCTTTATTTCACAGTGTCACCCCTCTTTATGTCTCCTTATTACTATTTTTTGGTATTATAATGTGAACAGTTAAATTAAATTAGAATGAGGGGGGAACAAACTAACTTCAAAGTGCCTTGTTCCCTCCTTTATGACTCCCAGCTTGACTCTGGAATCAATATTATACAGTTTAACAGATTAACACTTGAAAATTGAGAATAATATCAGTTTACCATTGAAATTTGGAAACTTCTTAATAAACTTCCTTTTTAAAAATTTGTAAGATGAGCTATAAAACATAGGAGAATATGACACATTTGCTAACTTAAACTAAAACTTCTAGTGTAGCTAAATCAAAGACTCTCTCATGCTTACCCCCTGTAAAGTTTTGAGTGAGATGAAAAGGACCTTCACTGGTTGTGTGTTCTGCAGCCTCTAGGTAGAATCACTTAAATTATGTATTTGCTTTTGTTCCACTTAGTAGAAATTGGATGCCATAGGAAGTCTGTAACATTAACAAACATCTTCTGGTTATTGATGCATACACGAAGTAAAAGCAACTGAGATTGCCTAGGAAGGATAAGAGTTAGAATAGTGAAAACTCCCAGCAGTAAAGCAAAATAAAACCAGTCATTGTTGTGAGACATCGCCTTCAGAGGCTGCTGGAGCAGGACTGAAGACCTGTTTGAAAAAACAGATTGAAGCCAGCTTTCCCAGGTGTCTTCTGTACAAACAGAGAAATAATCTACACTTCAGGTAGTATATGTATTCAGCTAAAGTGGAAGAGTCCTGTTTTTTCCAAGGTAGTTTCATACTGCACCATGAGGAGATGATAACTGTCTCTGTATACACTATATGGACAACTTCAATCCAAAAACGAGTTATGGAAACAATACAGATGGCAGATGTCTGGATCTTGACCTTTACATGGAGTGCTGCTTCCAGGTAGATGAACTGGGCTGGGAGAAACAACATATTAGGAAGGTAATCATGCACCATGCATGGGGTGAAACAACCTATTTGGAAGGGGACCTAGACAACCAATGGGGAAACCAACTCCACCTTCTGCTTCTGCTTATAAACTCTTTAAATAGAAAAATGAGGTCTGGTGTGGGAAAAGAGAACTACTAAATTGAAACATCCTTGGAAATATACTTGCAAATGCATAGGGATCCTTAAGGACCAGGATGAACATACCCAAGGTTTGTAACTGTGAGCAGCTGCACAGCACAAAATAAGCATTAACTTTCTGCCCAACTTTCAGCCCAACTTTCACAGAATAGCAGTCTCTCTGATTACAATGGAAGTTGAGACTGAGTGAAAGTGACTGTGGGGGAGTGAGTGAGTGTGTAAAAAAATTAGTTAGACTAAAAGCTTTAACTTTATTTGTTCTAAAAAAAAAAAACAAAAAGTGGTGTTAAAATCCAGCATAGATTGCAAACTCCTCTGCATCAGCCATGACAGAAAATAAAATGTTACTTTGAAGGACAGAAAGGGAGTACAAGGCACCAAGGACCTGAAACTTTGTTGGGAGTGACACCTCAAGGCAGTAGCAGAAGAGAAGTTCTTCATCAGACAATTATTTGTCCTGCCCCTGACACCCCCATACAGTATTGGTCCAGGATTAAATGGAGACATGGTTCATGACAATTCCATCTGTATTATTAGTAGAACTTCCTATTCTCTTCCCAGGGGATAACCATTATCTAGGTACAGCAAATGAGTTGCAAAGATGGGCCATAAAAAGCAGGATTATAAAAAAAAAAAAAAAAGTCAGGCTGTTATTTTTCCTGCAGGATCTCTGTGTAGGCAAAAAGAAAATTCTGGGCAACAGCAAAAATGAAGAGATTCTGGATATGGGTTCAGGACATTTGTAAGGTTGTGGTTAGATACTGAAGGTAAACAGAAAGATCACACTGAAGGCAATTGTTCAGGACTGTAAGAAGCGTTAAAACTGGCCCTATTTATCAGTATTCTAAACTCTCCCATCACGATGATCTCTAACTCCCTAACTTATATATACCTCTGTGTGTACACACACACATATAAATATTTACACATATGTTCTGTTGTGACAATGCTGAAAAAGAAGTCAAGTTCAAACTTCAAAAATTTGGACAATTTATTTTAGGAGAGTGATTCCCTGCCTCTACCAAAGTTTTTAGGTATTTCATCATTCCATTTCAGTTCAACAGATTGGATTATAAAATGGCTTTGGCCACATTCTCACTATTTGATCCTGCAAACTGTATTTCTCTCTGAACGTTGGTGGAATACCCTTGATTGTGAGAAAAGACATTGAAAAAGGGTCTGAAGTATTTTAAAGAGTGTATGTATTAACTCTTTAGAAGTCCATTAAGGCAGTTGTGTCTTTTAAAAGCCAATAATGTTGGAGACTAAGTATGCTGTAATTCATGCTTTAAACTTCTTTCAGGCTACTTTCCCTCTTTTTACTGACTGTCTTTCTCGTCTGGCTATAAGACTTGTTCTCTGTGTAGGAAATATTGCCTTGTTTTATATCTGTTTATTGTTTTTCACCAGTAGAAGAACTTTATAGTACTACAAAATTGCCTGTTTATACTTACCCAGATGTAGCTACCTATTTTCCCTTTATGAGATTATTTGTGAAAGAGACTCCCATCAGTAAAAAGAGAGAAGAAATGGCAAAGAAAAGAGGAAGCACACATCAGAAGATACCCTGAAGGGGGGAAATACAGTATAAAGAATGGACCGTTAAACATCCTTTGGCGACACTTAGATCACAGCTATTATTACAGGAGGTAGAAACACACTTTATAAGGTGACAAAACAGCACCTAACAGTTTTAAGATAAAAACTTTCCCTGTGAAGACCTTTCAAAACTATATGGACAGTAGTCTGAGAAAGTCCCCCAAATCAAGATTCCCAAGATGAATCATGCGATAAATAGAAATAGTACATTGTGTTCTTGAAATATGTTCTTGACTGTTAAATCTCAAATAATAAGCAACTCTGTGTAAGAGGCAGAGAGGCTGCCTCTGGAGAGAGTATTCTTGCTGCTGGATAAAGCCGAGAGTCAGAACAAGCCTAAAACAATAGATGCATTGCAGGCAGCCAAAATGAGAAAAAGAGAGAAGAAGCCATGAAAAAGCATACAACACAGGTCATAGACCTTGTTGATGAGCACAGCAAATGAATGGAACTTGAATGAACTGGAAATAAATTTACAATATAAAGCATAGGACTCAAATACTTCAGTACATTTTTGGAAAGAGTATGCTTTATTTGAGAAATAATTCAAGAAAGACTAATCCAATCCATTATTATAATGACTATTGGCTTTAAGACTACTTTTGTAAGGATAGTGATAATTTTTTGGAAAATATTTTAAACCTCAGAGACTACAGAAACAAAATCTGATAGTAAAAGAGCTACTTTTGTGAAGTTCTAGGTAATGGAATGTTAAAATTTACCTCAGAGTTTATGTTCAAAATGAAATTCTCAAAATAACTGAAACAACAGAATTTTTTAATTTAATTTTTATTTAAATCATTCAGTCTGACTAATAACTTTGCAATTTCTATGTTAGATCAATATTTAGAGGTAGCAGATGCAGATATTAACAAGCTCAGACAAGGAAGTATATCAGCGAATTTAAAACATAAATTAGCTTCTGAATACTATTTCCAATTCTGTAAGTCATATAATAAACTATTAATCTATCCCCAGACTCATTAGAAATTCTGAATATTTGAATTTATAAAATGCTAAGACTTTGTTTATTTTTTCAAATGTTTAAGTGCAGATCTAACAATCACAAAGGACTTCCAAACTGTTATTTCAACCGAATCTGATTAATTCATAGCAGACCACAATTTTTCTTAGGTCCCTTTTTGTTGCAGATATAGCAGAAAGAGCTGTTCATGCTTCCCTTGTTACTTCCAACTGCACTTGAGCTTTTCTTTTCCTATTTCCATCCCTGCATACTCAGACAATATTTCAGTATTCCTTCTGGATATCCTGTCCTCACTTATGCCTCCTGTACACTTCATTTTTTGCACTTGAGCTGTCAGGTGTTCCCTAGCTAGCCAACCTTCTTGACCTTCTAGTCAGCTTCACCTTCTGCCCAGTGGTATGGCCTATTCTTGTGCCTAAAGGAAGTTGTCTAGGATCTCTCCTTCAACTCTTTACTCTTCAGGGCAGCTTCTCATAGGAAATGCCAAACAGATACATGAACAAAATGAAACCTGCATTCTTCAAGCCCAAGTTTGCAATTCCGGTTTTCGTTTAGCTGACTTCTCTCAGTAGCTACCACTGTTCTCTCAGTAACACCACCATCTTCTGGTTGCGGCAGTCAAGTTTTTATCAAAGCATATTCTTGAAATAGTCAATGTTAATTACTGTTGAGAGGCCATGGGTACGTTCTTGCAGATGAGGAGGATTCTATCCTTGAATCTGTCAAGGATGAATCAGAGAAAGTACTCCTAATCAAGGAAAGCGAGTATTGTTATCATTCTTGAAGAGAAACATCCTGGAGCAGATGGGCATATGGACCTTGAAAAGGCTACTAATCTACATGTTTTGAAAAGTTTAGCCAACTTGGCAGAAAAGTGAAAATTCTGACTGTCCTACCTGAACTACCTTCATTATAATACTGAAAATCATGCCCATAGGTCAAGAAGACACTGGCCCAGGTGAAGACCCTTCCTCTGAGCATGTGTAGTCGTTATAACTCAATTGTGCAATCAAATGTAAATTACTAACCAATCAAATATAGATAGGAGGTACTAAGATGATAATGATGCTGTAAAATGTGTATATAAACCATGTGGAGAGTCTTGTTTGGTGTGCTTGATTTGTGGAAAACCACCGAGTACCCAGCCTTGTGCAACTCTGAAATAAATAATCAATGTCTCATCCTGGTGTGTGAGATTGGCAATTGCACACCAGGTAACGAATCTGATATTTCAGACAGCAAAGTCTGTCATCAACCTTAATATCCCCAACATTTTTGTTCTTATTCAAGAGTGGTAAAGTTCTCATTTAATCAACTTGTTAATCATCAGTGTCAAACAATTATCTTTGACATTCTCCAGAAATCTTTAGGATTGCTTATGTTCCTTTCCAGAAAATGCTGTGGTGATCAAAGTCTCCCATGAGAACCAGGGCTTGTGACCAGCTTAGCTTCATCACTCCAGACTCCTTTCTTCCCCCCAGTTTGTCACCTCCTCAGGTTACACTCAGTCCCTTTGGAGAGGCAACTAGTGGCACAGTGTGTGTGTGTGTGTGTATTGGGAAGGGTATGGTTAGTACAAAGCATTTTTTCTTTGCTGTTCTTTTCACCCTTATCCTCAGCTCCAGCGCGGGGTCTCTGCATGATGCAGTTCCTTCAGGAACATCCACCTGCTCAGGCGCAGGGTTGCAGTGGGGGTATCTGCTCCACCATGGAGATCCTCCTCCTCCTCCTCTTCTGACTTTTGTGCTTCCTCTGTTGTTTGCACTTGTTTTGTCTCCTCCTCCTCTGACTGTCTGACTTTTTTTTTCCCTTCCTTAACACACTTTCCCCAAGGCACCACCACCTTGTCTGAGGGGCTCAGCCGTGCCCTGTAGTGGGTCGGTTGGAGCTGGCTGGAACGGGCTGTGTCCAGCACAGGGTAGTCCTGTCCTCTCCTCACAGAGGCTGCCCTTGCAGCCCCCTGCTGCCAGCACCTGGGCACCCGCACCCAGTACATCAACAAAAATTGCCAGTCTGAGTAAAAGTCAAAGTAATGGCTGCCAGTATCACTTGGAGATCAGGTGGCAGGTAATATATGGACTATTGGGCTCAACACTGATAACTGAGTATGTGAACTGAAATAGGAAAAGGAAAATATGCTGCTGGTCCTTCAGTCTCGTACATAAGGTTGGATTTTGAGAAATGCTAGCACTACAGCACTACTAGTCATACAGAAAGACTTAAGGGAATTAAAAAAAAAAAAAAAAAACTAAACCTAATAAAAATTAGATACTGGGGGCTTAACTCACCACATTTGCTTCACAGTTTTCTAATCCACATTGAGAATATTTGTGTAAATACACATGAAAGAAAATTATTATTATGTGAGCCAGTAATACAGTCTAGGGGAAATTTTTAAAAATTCTGTACTAGGCTGTAGGTTAAAGAAATAAAATTCAGAACTCAGCAACTTTGAAATTCATTTTATGAATATTTAAGCCCCCTTCTCAGCATTGTGGTTGTTTTTATGTTTGTTTGAAAAGTAAGAAAGCTTGAGAAAAAATGTACAAACAGATTGCTTGATTAGCTGTGAAAACATACAGTGGAGGAAAACTGTGCTGGTCCCTGAGGTAAGGCATACAGATACGACAAAATCACTATTCCCCAAACTCCAAATACGTTCCTTAGCCTTTTGGCACTGCTTCTTTCAGGCTTTTTTGTAACCTATGTGTTTAACATCTTATGTGGGACGTAGTGAAGACCAAATTCCTAAATCAATGATTTCTTAGGGTAAGAGGGAAGCAAAACAGAAATAACTAATAAAAATTATACAAGAACCAGTTGGTTTTTTTTTTTTTTTTTTAGTTACATTTTGGTTTTGCTATGTAAAAAAGACACTGATATCCTGTTGAAAACCTAGTAGCTGTAAATTTCACAAGTAACTGGAGAGGGAGAAAAATTACAGAACTTAATGTGCCTGTTCTTCTTTAAAAGCTTTGTTTGAAAAAAACCCTGTGAGATATAAATTTCTTTTCATTTGAAAGGGACTCGCCTTGTGTTTGAACTCCAGTTGGGAACACAGCCTCAGGGTGAAAATGAAATGAGTTTAACATGCCATTATGATGTGTACAAATTAACAAAAACCTGCATTATAGGAATTCAGGACTTATCAACCAAATCACATTTCAGTGTTTCTTCTGATTTGTTATCCAAAATCATTACTCCTAAAGTGTTACTTTATTATTTATTTTCCATAATTCTCCTTTTTTTTTTTTTTTTTTTTTTGGAACCAGCTCAATTCTGTGTCGTTTCAGTACAGAAAAAAAAAAACGACAAAAAAAAAGAATTGTAAGTACATATATGAAGGGAATGTTAGAGAATGTTCAAGAAACAAAAAATTAAGTTATATTCAGGCCTGGGGATACAAATTTTCTTAATGGAATAAGAAATAGCACAACATGGGGTTTGAAATTAATCTCCCAAGTCGCACTTGCCCCTTTACTTTAAGATCATCACAGAGTCCAAGAAAAAAAGTCACAGGATCTGTCTCCATCTATTTAAATAACTCATTTTCCCCTGTTCTTCCAGGTCTTTGATGTCTGCCTGCAAAATCAATTTTGCTAAAAAGGCTCTTCATAGGGAGAAAACAGAAAAACTTAACACTGATAGAATTCAGAACTTTATACATTTTGCTTTATACTGGTTGTCATCAAGATTTTTTCTTTTGTTTACAGCCTAAATCTTAATGGCTATGTGTTTTATACCATTTTGCCCAGGAAAACACTCCAGGCACTGTATTGGTATCATTATACCTGCATGACACGTGACTTGAACTGTTCTAGCTGACAGTGTCTGTCCTACTGCCCTTACATCTTCAGCGGTGTGTCTTTACCACCTGTCATGTTCATGTCTACCACATTTCTTCTGTTATTCCACTATGCAGGTTGGCTCAGGATCAACCTATGATATCTCTTCAGTAGCCAAATACAAAGTTTGGAGCCCTGCACTTCTTTTCTTCTGACATCTCACTTCTCCAATTCTGATGTCTTTGTCCTGACTGTAGGCTTTCAGGTTGTTCACCTTCTTGCCTTTGGTTCCAGGGCTACCCCAGCCTATCCATCTGATAGCAAATATCTCACATAATCACTACCTCATTTTTACAGAGGAGACATGATGCTCACAAGCATGCTGCTTTCAAAAGCAGGGGATTTCATGGCCCCAATCTGCCTTCTGTGCAGGAGGATCAGAGTTGACATCAAGCCATCCTGAGCATCGTTATAAACAAGTATTCTGTCTGTGCAACAAAGTTTATGAAAAAGGCATAAGGTTGATACCTACACAGGTAGGGACAAATCAAGAATAATTAGATGCTTCAAAGGGAAAGATAAAAAGAATAAAGTGAGCAACATACTGGCAGGAACAAAACAAAAGTCTCAAAGGAAGATGTGTAAGCAAAGTTTAATTATCTGGTGTTTCCTACGAGCTAAGACCAAGTACCTGTGCTGTTATATGAACTGAGTTTTACATCTGTGGATATCCAAGTTCACAGGAAAATGTCAGACCCGCACTGCAGGGATAGTTATGCCTCATCAACACTTTGTTAAACAATGTCTTAAGAAAAGGTCTTAGGATCTGTTTTACACCAGGAGGTGCTGGTTCAGTATGATCCCAGTAGAAAGGCACTTAGACTTCGTAAGTTATCATTTTAAATGCTGTTTATTAGAGCTAACACTCTGCAATAGTACAGATATTCTTGTGTCCCTTTAGATGCTGGAAGCCCCGAGCAGTGTAGCATCAAACAGGACTCCTTGTGCAGCACACCATGCCAACCCTGTCCATAGCAGACATTCTCCCCTTTCAGTCATTCAAGCTATGATAGGATTTTCTTACAAGGAAACAACCCTTTTATCATCTCTACAGTCAAAACAGAAAGGATGTTCTCATGAGAACTTCTTGCCTCACCATTAGATAAAGGCAAGGCCATGCAGGTGGCATAATCGCTGGTACCAAGTGGGAGCTGCCTGCAGGTTCCTCTGTTACAATGATCTGGCTGAGGTTATCATTATCATGCAATACAGAACAGCACAGACTTGAAGGCCACGCCATACATGCAGCACAGCACTGGCCTGGCCTGCTCATGTTAACTGCGTTGTGCATCACTAACTCCTCAACATACAGCGATCTTCCAGTCAGGATGACTACGAGATCACAGAAAAGCAAAGTCCTGAGAATGCCTTGAAGGTATGTCTCCATTTGTTGATGTTCTTAATGAAGGTAAATGAATGATGAGTGTAGAAGAGAGGAATTTCTGTTGGTTCATCCTTGTCTTCAAAAGACGGTTTAATTTCTAAGCAGTCAGAACATGCTTGATGCATATTTCAGGCTGGCAAATTTATCAGCTGCATCTGTTGCTAGGCACTATTTGATCTGAAATCTGTAAGTTACAATCACATTGTTCAAACACTTATTTCAGCCAGAAAGCCAACTGATATCTGATTTGTCAACCCCATTCAGTTAAACATTGTGTCAAAATAAACCACAAGTGATTTGCTCCTACCAAATACATTCTGATTTCTTTTCAGTGAGAGTATAACCTTTTCTATTGGCCACTTCATTATTGTCATGGTTTAGGCCAAATCAGCCACTGGGGACGTGGGGGACCCCAGATGGGACCGACAAATGCTCCCCTCTACCCCTCTTCAAAAAGAGAAGCAGAGGAGGAAAAAGAGACTTATGAGTTTAGAAGGAACTAAACTACTTTAATGAAATATTAATAATAAAATAAAAAATAAAATAAAAAGGAAATAATGAAAAAGATACAAAACCGTATCAATTTCCCAGGATGACAATCGTGACACCGGCTGGCACTGCGGCAGTCCCAGGCTGGACTCAGTGACATATGGGAACTGGATTCCGGATCTGCATTCAGGATCGGGACCAAAGGCAGACGAACAGAGTCCTCCTCAGACGTCGGCCATTGAAGAAAGAGAGAGCTGACCCTTTGATCCCTCAGCTTTTATACTGAGCATGAGGCAGATGGGATGGAATACCCTGTTGGTCAGTTTTGGGCCATCTGTCCTATCTGCTTCTCCCTGCAGGTGGGACCCCTCTATGCTCTTCCATTTCTGTTATAGCAATAAGTAGAAGCAAGAGCCTCTCTGCATACCATGCCTGGGCATCCGCTATAAACCCTGGTCTTATCACTCTGAGAGACTGAACATTGTCTGCACAATATGCTGTTAATTTCAGCAGTTAGATGAGACCTAGCTAAGAAGCAAAGTTACTGAACAAAATTGGTCCTGTTTTACCTCAAACCAGGACAATTATAGTCTTACAATTGTGAATTTAGCTGCTATTGGAAGAAGTAGAACATATAATTTTCAAATCAGTCATTGAATTACAATCAGTTTTAAATAGACTTGATTTAAAATACATTGCTTGTATGCAGAAATCAGTGGATTGAAAATGGAAGATTCTTAGTTAGCAAATAGTGGTTCACGTTAATACTGTATATAAAGGTATGATACTTCTGTCAGTTCTTCCCATCATATCTACTTTATCTATTCAGGAGTTTATAGACATAACCTTAGATACTGTAATCATCACTCAGAGGTTTTCTTGAGGAGATAACTTATGATTATCATCAAATATTTAGCTTCCCTTTGTTTTATATAAGATAGTTGTGATTGTCTTCTTGGACAGAGCTTTCACTTGATTGTATTCAAATACAGTTCATTGAATAACTTTCTAATGAGGCAACCCAAATCAGTCCTTGGCAGTACCCTGTCCTCCCCTTTATTTGTTACTTTACTGATCTTTCTGCTTTCTTGTGAGGACAGGCTGAGAGAGCTGGGACTGTTCAGCCTGGAGAAGAGAAGGCTCAGGGGGTTCTCATCAACAAGTCTAAGTACCTGAGGGGAGGGAGCAAAGAAGATGGAGCTAGGCTTTTTTCGGTTGTTCCCAGTGACAGGACAAGAGGCAACAAGCGCAACCTGAAACACAGCAGGGTCCTTCTGAACATCAGGAAACACTTTTGTACTATGACAGTGACTGAGCACTGACACAGGTTTCCCAGGGAGATTGTTGATTTTCCATCACTGGAGATATTCAGAAGCTGTCTGGACATGGTTCTGTGCAATTGGCTCTAAGGCAGCCCTGCTTGAACAAGGGTTGTGGACTAGATGACCCTCCAGAAGTCCCTTCCAACCTCAACTGTTCTATGATTCTGTGATTCTGTGACTAATAATAATTAGACTCAGTATTTTAATTATACTTCTATAATGCAATTTGATTTTATCTTATAAATTACATGTATAATTTTGCTTTTCCTTTATATAAGGTGTGCTTCCTCCATGCCCATAAATAATGTTTTGAGCATAGTAAAGGGAGTTTGTGGTTTGATACTGGGTTCCTTGATGGTACTAGATCAGAACTTTTTTTCTGCTTTTCCCTGTTACCCACACCAGTGGTTTAGGTGAATCAGAAGTTCCTACATCCTGTGCAGCAGTCATATCTTCTATCCAGTCAGAAGCTTTATCTTGTCTATAACAAGCAGTTGACCCTCAATGTATATTCTTTTCTATTTGTTGTGGTTTTCAGATTGTTCTCCGTCTAGTGGATGTTAGGACTAAATTAGGCTGCTTAAATAAGACATTCTTTGTTACCAATGATCATCGATTCTTCATGTGCCAACATATTTGATCAAGTATGTTGGGAGACTTTTATTCATTCTGAATAAACTTGCCTTCTAGTGATTTTCTAATGTGTCTATGTCATTTAATTGAACCTTAAAAATTCTGGGGAATTTCCATCTACAAACATTACTGCAAAGCTCCTAGTCCAGCTACTTTAGGTCTCCTACAAAAATTATCTGTGGCTGGTCTTTTGAAAGTGTTTAATGTTAGTATATTATCCCACACTGGCCTTTGTAGAAAATGATAATTTACAATTTCATCCATAGGATATTGGGTGAATGTATCATTTTAAATATGAGTGACATACATTTATCTTTTTGACATGCTGTGTTTAATTTTGCTTGTGTTTTCATCATTGTTTTTACATATTTGTCAAAATTATTTCCTGTTGTTCAAAAATTCAGTATTATGTCATTGAACAACTGTCCTTGTTTTTGATTTAAATTTGTTTTCAGTCAGTTGTACTTATAATCACTCCAAAAAGTTTCACTGTTCATTATTGTTATTTCTAGAATACGAAAGAAATGCTGAAATGTCAATGTCTTGTGGAATGGAAGATTTATCAGAACCAGTTGGTTATAATTTTCAGAATAGCTTCTCACTTTTGATCTTCTTTCAAATTTACATTTTCATTCCAAAATAATAAGAAACAAAATTTCTTAATAAAACCTTTGAAAAGAAACTAAACCGAGAAATCCATGACAGCTTCAGGAAGCCTCTTTTGAGGTCTGGAATAGAGTTGCTGTCTATGTCATAATCTATAAGCTGCAACAAATGGATATGGTGTATATTATGGTGTAAATACTAGATTACTGTAACTGAAAGTGTGTGTATTTTTTATTTAATATCAAAGCAAGGACATAAATGCATCTGTAGACATATGGAAATAATGAAGGTGTTGAGTAACTGAGAAAAACCTCTACCAGTGCAATCATTTCAATGTAAGTCTGATTTAAGTCCTTTCCAAAACTGTTTCTTAATTTAGGACCTTTTAACATTTGCTATAGCTTAAGCTTTACTCTTGACATACAAGCTTGAGCATAGGAAGTTCCATCTTAACATGAGGAGGAACTTCTTTACTTTGAGGGTGGTGGAGCACTGGAACAGGCTGCCCAGAGAGGTTGTGGAGTCTCCCACTCTGGAGACATTCAAAACCCGCCTGGACGCTGTCCTGTGCAACCTGTTGTAGGTGACCCTGCTCTGGCGGGGGGGTTGGACTAGATGATCTCCAGAGGTCCCTTCCAACCCTGACCATTCTGTGATTCTGTGATACTGAGGCATGGAACTCATAAAAGAACCTGATCTGTGATCTTAAATAAGTACCTCTATAGGTTGACAGAAGATACCATAGTTGCTCTACTGTAATAAACAGAATAATAAACAGTCTTGACTAGAAAGCTTGCTGACATTTGCAATATATGTATATATTAAATCCCTCCTATATTGAATTTTTCGTTTCTATCATCCACTTGAGTTTTATCGATAGCTTTTTGATCACGAGTCTCAAGATGTATGCCATAGAGGTTACAACAAGAAGATCAAGGAATTAAACTCTTTCTTAATGGCTGTTCCAAATTTTCCCTTCAAAGTATTTTTCAAATCAATATACTTCAAAAGTAAAATGAAAAAAAAACAAATAAACAAACAAAAAAAAAACCCAAACAAGTTGTGTCAATAATATAATAATAATAAATTCACATAATGATGTACAAAAATATTGCCAATTTTCAAATTTCACATTACTAAGCATTATGTTAAATTTAATAGCTGTATTTCTGAAACCTTGTCAAGT
The DNA here is from genome assembly GCA_013398815.1 of Ibidorhyncha struthersii. NCBI lineage: Eukaryota > Metazoa > Chordata > Aves > Charadriiformes > Charadriidae > Ibidorhyncha > Ibidorhyncha struthersii. Next base: position 261,250 of record VZSZ01007847.1, read on the forward strand.
ACTTGCAATTTAAAAAACAATCTACCATACAAAGACAGCATTTTGTAGCAGTGGTGACTGCTACTGACTTCTATTCTGCAAGGAATTTCCAAAAGGAACATTTCCAAGGGTCTTGTATTTAAAGAAGATTAAAGGAACACTTAATAGTATATTGGGGGGAAAAACCCTACTAGACCTAGGGCAACAATAAATATATTAAAGCATTAAGTATTCAACAACCTTTTCCTTACTGACAATGAAAAAAATGTCATTTCTTCAGGTTGTTATTGTGATACATCAAAATACTTCCTGCAGGATATGAAAACCCTTGTAGAAGATATTAAATTTAATTTTTTACATGTATGAATGATAAATGAAAAATGTAGAGAACAAGATCTCAAATAGTTTATCTTTTTTTAAGCAACTAGAAGTTGTAAAAAACTTTGAAATACGTATTTTCAGAATGTTATCCGGGAGGTTTTCTCTTTTATCTTCCTTTTTTTTTTTTTTCCTGCAAAGACAGAAACCAAACCAAACAGAACAAGAAAGTAATCCAATAACTGTTTTATTTTATTTGCCAGTCCATTTGGTATATTTATTCCAGTGAAAGAAAGAGTGTAATGCAATTTTGTGAATTTCTGCAAGGCCATCACTCTCAGCTCTTACACTGCCTTTGTTGCTACACTTATAAATAACTCAAAGAACTCTGGGACCTTCCCTCTTGGTCTTTTAATGAGATGAAGTCTTTGTAACCAAATGGAATGTATTCTCTCTAGCTGTCTGTTGTGGTCCTGTGGTAAGTAAAATATCCTTTCCAGTTTAAATACAGAGACATTTTCATTGTATGTATCAGTCAAAGTGACTTTTCCTTTTTTTTTTTTTTTGAAAGCGGGATGTTATTTATTTTATATTAAAGGTAGTTTTGGAAGGGATGCTGGATTCATTTCCTTCTGCCCTAAGATTGCCCAGGATTCCATTTTAACACTCTCTGAAAGACTGCTGTATTAGCAGAGGGCATTTAAATTTTGTAGAATTCCTATTGAAACTGCATAATAATGGGGTCCCTAAAGACTGTGATTACCTAAAATTTTCACTATATTTTTTTAACACTCTTGTAACTGTCGGTCACAACTGAACATATTTTATAGGTGAATGAGTTAGCATGCAAATAGATCAAGAGTTCATTGAGTGTTATACAAACAGTAAAAGCCAACTTGAGACTAGACTTCTCCTTCTATAACCCAGTTCAGCACCTGAAACTAATGGAGAACAAATCATAAATTATGGACAGAGATGAAACCATCAAAACAGGTCCATTCCTATCCTTCTTCCTGAAGGCTCCATGGATGTGAGTGTGTGTGTTTAATCATGATGAAATCATGTATGCTTTGCTTTGTATTGTGGCTAGTGCCTTAGCACATGACAAATGCATGTCCAGGCATATGATGTGAAATCATCATATTCACAGTTTGAATAGTCCTACAATATGTTTCATGGGAAGTCTAGTTTATTAGCATACTCCTTTTGGGTAGCGGAAGTATACTATGGGCACAAAGGTTACAGTGTATCAGCTATTACAGCTTTTACAGCTGTAAATATATCCTTTTTTTCAGATTAATTTTTTTATATTTTATTTGTCTTTGTCCCTTTACATATATAATTACAATTATAAAAATATTAGAGGATAGTACGAAACACCAGTATACAATACATCTTACACGATTAAGAGTAACACTATTTTCTGCAATAATATGCACTATTGCCTAGAAAAGTCAATATCATGACAGTAAATGAAAAGCTAAAAAAAAAAATATGAAAATGCATCAGTATCCCACAAGAAGAGCGTTTACATTTAATGTCAAACATTTTGGCCCTTATGCCCTCTTAATGGATGTTATAAGCTCAAAAATTAAGAGCATAGATAACTGGTTTAAAAAAAAAAGCTTGAATTTGAATAAAAAGTCTAAAATAGTCTTCAGGTCAGAAGATACATCATCTTTTATGTTACAAGTAGGTAATATAATCTTACAAACTTTATGCATACAGCTTCAAATAACACATTTTCTGTATGGCAACTGAGGTTACCAGAGTTCTGTGGACTCAAAAGTTTACAGCCACATAAAAAACTATTAGAGAATTTAAACTACTGTATAAAGAATGACTCTTTCTCTCATATTGTATTAATTGATTGTATTGTATTGATTACGTCATTCGTCTGTTTCTCTTTCTAACTTTCTAAGAAATGTTCCAGTCTGCTGAACTGAAACTTGCAATGTCTTCATAATTCAGTACTCATCTGGTTTACTTGTCCACCACCTTGAACTTTGGATTGTATCTTTAAATACTTGTGATTTCTATTATCATTTACATGGGTATAAACAACAACACAGCTGCAAAGAAACAGTGAGTCAAGTATCTTTCTGTTACCAATGACAGGTTGCTCTGCCAAACTGTATTTGAAGACCTTTATTTATGACCATTAATCTTTGATCTTAAATAAATATATTTGACTTCAGTGAACCTTATTTAAGGACTGACATATTCAATCTGTAGGTTTTTTTTTTTTTTAATCCAAATGTAGATAGTATATTATGCTATTTGAGATCTATTATTCTTGCCTAGTTTACCTTCTTTCTAAAGAAACCAGTTCTCAATTTTATTCCCTTTTCCAAACACTCTGGTCAAACTTGTGTACCTTATTTTGATCCTTAAATTTCATTCCTCTGGCAAAATGGATTATATGAACTGCTAAAAGGTGCGCATCAATGGAGTCTGAAGAAATACAGAAGGCAACTCAATTCAGTCTTCTGAAAGAATATTTGTATTTTGTCCCTTAGCAGATGTTCTACACTGGAAGGTGTGCAGGGTTCTTTCCAGATCTCAGTAAGAAAGGCAAAGAGGCAAAATTTGTAACATAACTGCTGTAATAATAATTCAATAGAAATAAGAAGACAAATGCATATCACAAGTAAATCTTACAGCCCTTCAGATGCTGGGAACTCCACCTTCATGCAACACTGGATGGACCCCTGGTGGACATCCACTGCATACTGTTCAGATCCCATTCATGGAAAGGTTCACTCCCCCTGCTCCTTGCAGTACTGTGGCTCTTTATATCTGCTGTGCCAAACAAAACTATCCATCTTTTTTAAAAAGGTAAGAGTGACATCTCCTTCTTAGTGCCCACCAGAGCAGATCTAGCTACAGGTACCTAGTAAATGTAGCCAGGAACAGAACATATTCAGAGCCTTCCAGCAAGTTCTCCTTTATTGTTATATACCTGGGGTTATATAGCGGTCACTCATGCTAACACATTGGTATCTCAGGCCTTAGTACAAGGCCCAAAATGGCAGTCAGGGCTTGCTCAAGATCACTGACTCAAGTACAGCATCTTCCACAAGATTCACAGTACAGTAGAGATACTCCAAGAAGGCATAGTACTCCCTTTCCTTTTCTATTAAGACTGGCCATAGCAGTGCTCTGTCCCATAACATGCAATGTGGATTTGCAGAGCTCTCTCCCAGTTCTGACAGATTATTTCTTCTCTACCTTTTGTTCCCATCACCTTCTCTCTTATATTCTGGAGGAACACTTGTGTTGCTAACATCTTTCCCATGTTTGTTTTGTGTGATCATTTTACTTTCCTGTGACATTCTAGATTAGAATTTACAGGAATGTCTGTACTGCTAAAAAACATCTGTCATGGAGAGAGCTCAGGCATCAGAAGTCTCACTTTTTCTGTCTCTCATTACTAGCTTTCTGCCTCATTCTGCATGGACTGGTCCAAATAGGTCTCCCCATAATCTTGTGTGTATAGTCCAGGGGATATCTTACTTCATGAACTACTACTAAAATGTGGAGTGAATGAAACTGAGTTAAGCTTGAATTGATTATACCCACAAAGCCTTTGAAACCTCAAAACCACCTTGTCGTGGTTTGGCCTCAGCCGGCAACAGAGCCACGCGGCCGCTCGCCCAACCCCCACAGCCGTGGGGAAAACGGAAGAAAAAGGCAAACCTCGTGGGTTGAGATAAAGGCAGTTTAACAGAACAGCAAAGGAAAGAAAAAAAATACAATAACAATAACATCAATAAAAGAATATACAGACGTGATTCCAGTCCCGCCGCTCACCGACCAGCCCCCGACCGTCCCGCCCCTCCGAGCCGCGACCTCCTGCCCCCTCCCCCGGCCAGATCCCCCCCATCGCCCGGACATGGCTCACAGGGGATGGAATACCCGTGTCCCCTGCCGGCTCCTTGGGGAAATTAACCCCATCCCTGCTGGAACCAAGACACACCTGTATGCTGTCACGCTTCAGGATCTGGAATGTGTACTCTTGGCATTATGATAAAAAGTTGCCACTTTCGTGCTTTATCACGTGTTTTCAGATGTTTTTGCCTAATTAAATACATATTGAAAAGTAGTATTTTTGTCTTAGTAACAACAGGGAAATACGTAATCCTAGATGAGAGACAAGGCCAAATACTATGTTACATGCTAGTATGCAGCTACCAGTGTAGGCACAAGAAAGTCCATGACCTCATGCTATTGAGGTTGGCAGTGTCCTCTCTGTAGTAAATGCATTCAGCATTTAAACGCAGATTTACCCCATGACCCTTAGAAGAATGTTATTGTACTCAAATGTGGGACAAGCAGTAATGAAATTAATGACATAACTATCTTGTTTACAAGTACCTCTTTACACAGAGCATGAGGGACATTGTTAGTGTTCTTTTTCCATGTCCAAGACATCGTCTTTGGTATCTCAGCACAACAAAAATTGTTGTCTAAGTTGCTCACTTGTGCCACAACAGAAGATTCTTTTTTTCTTTTTTTTCCCTCCCAGTCATTTCTCTTCATGTTTATTTGCATGGGAAGTAATTTTAAACAGATTGCCTTAGTTTCATCATATTTACCATACTTTCTGCTTCCAGTCAGCTAGGATCATTTGCTTATTCTTTGTTTTGGAAAGTTTTTCTTTTGCACAGTGGATGTTGAGAAAAATTCCTTTGCACAAAGATTTGTAAACAGAGTCTGTAGCTGATGACATACAGCCACTGTAATGGTGAAAGTTACTTTTTTTGGGGGGAAAAATAAGTGTAAAAGAGGGGAGAGATAGAGGAAAGAGAAAAAGAAAACACTCCCCTTTGGCCAACCCAACACTTGCCCCCAGAGAAGTATCCCCTACTGGACATCCTGTCCAGTGCAACAGCTGTTCCCTCATAACATATTTCACACAGTAACTACATAGCTTTCATCAGAACCTGCTCATACTTGCTATAGCTGTTGCTGCTTAATATGTTGCTGTTAGGTCCTCTAATATTAACAAATAGCTACAACCAAAGGACAGGAAAAGGAGAGAGGAAAGGGTTGATTCTCATGCTGGTGGCAGTCACTTCCCACAAGAACCTGCCATAACGAGCAATACTGGGACTTGTGGGTGCAAGGCTGTGGAAAAAAAGCAGCGTAAGGGGCACCAACATGTGAACATCAAAAGAAAAAACCTGCCACATACTGGAAAGACAGCCACTGTAGGCTTCTGAGTTGTGAGGGGAAAACAGCCTCCAGAGTTGCATATAAAATGTCCTTGACAATACAAAGTTAAGGCTCCTAAAGTACAGTACATCATTTCTGTCTTACTATCTATTAAGTCAATGAATGTTTTAAACTAAACTTTTAGGTAATAAATTATTATATTAAGGACAATCTAACACATTACTGACATCAATAGAATTTCTAGATGTTTAAGCAAATTCTGTATCTCATATAACTATAACTTATTTTAATATAGTTTATTTGGAGAACAATAAGAGTGTATTACAGTAAGCAATGCACAAGTAGATATGATATGATACAAAGATTAGAGGAATAAGTAATTATGAGAAAGACAGATATTCAGAGTAATCTGGAATGACTAGAAAGCTTTCCATTATAGATTGCAATCTATCAAAATAAGGTTGTACGTCAAGAATGGAGGGATGGAGATCTTAGTGGCTATGACATTGTAATAGCTATTAGTTAATAGGAGTTATAATAAAAAAATTTTGAGGGGAGAGTCAATGTGATTTTTGAATATACAAAAAAAGAAACTCACAAACAAACATATCAGACATAATTGGGATGTTCTTTAACTTATATATTTACCTGTGGTGTAATGTTCTCCGAAGTGGTAAAACCACTTCTATATTTCACAAGGAAATAAGGATGGGAAATGTATTCAACTAAAAATTCAAAAATATTACAGGCTTGTGAGACAGACACTAGGAGTTCGATCTTTTTAATCAAGACAATAGTTCTATGAGATGATTTAATTTTAGAAAATAAGAAATTTGCCTGAGGAGTAAAAGTGCAAAGTAGGATAGCTAAATGGTTGAAAATGGTCTAAAAAAGATGTTTGTATCATTCAACAGAAAATTCTGTAAAGACTTTTCAGACAGTTAAAACACTGAAACACTACAAGACCTTGTAAGGGAATCACCATCTTTGATAGCTGTAATCAGAGACTGAATACTTTGATGTATTTGAAACAGGAAGTAATTCTTAGAGACTAAGTTTGGCAGAAGATCAAAACCTGATGACTTAAAAAATCTCATTCAGTCTTATTGAATGTACTACCTTGTTCTTAAAAAGATTAACTCCTGATGTGATGGCTTTACTTAGAGTAAAAATATTTGGAGGGAATTTGTGGAGGTAATACTGGGGATGAATTTTCCTTGCCTGATTTGTTTGACCCATGCAAGTGAGTTCTAAAACATTTTGGTGATTCTTTTTTTAATTTTTATTTTTTATTTTTAATTTATATAAATAAGCAACATTTTGTCTAAGAAGCAAAGGGATTAATATTGTTTCACTGTTTGTGTTTTATGATTTCATCAGACTCTAGGATTTTACATAGTAATGATATACATCCAGAGTACTCAAACTGAAGAGGAACTTGGAATACTGTTTGAAGAAAGTTCTTTTTAAAAAGTAACAAGGGGAGCTGAGGCTGTATGTGAGGGGGAAAAATCACCGTGAGGGTAATTAAATCCAGGGAATTTTCAAAAACCCTGAGAAAGGTAGTCTGAATTCAGCATCCGTACTCTAAGTAGGACTTTGGAATGGGTGACTTCCCAAGGTCCCATGAAACTTGAATGAATCTTTCATTCTCTAATGGCATTAGTCATTTCTTTTTCTATTAAGAAAAACATTTCATATCAACATAGGGGATTTTTTTCTTTATTGTGTTTTTCCTCAATACTTGTAATTTTCACAATATTTCCCTCTTTATTATCAGAGCTAGAAAACTGAAATGAAAGTCATATTTGAGATTTCTTAATAAAGATTAATATATTTCTATTCTTTCTTGAGTATATCACATATTCTTTTAACTGAAACAAGATGCAGAAAATAGTGTATACAAATAAATTGTTCCTTAATCTTCTATATAGCTAGCTTCTCTATAGCTAATGTTCTATGCAGCCCTTCTATATAGCTAGCTCAATATAATTTTATTGACTTTACTTGATAAGAAATCTTTAAATACCATTTCATGCAAGAGTACAAACTAAACTATATTAGAAATGCATGTGTTGCGTTAAAGGGCAAAATAATTTGGCAGACAATAAACTCCCTTGCATTCCACCCTGCATGAGAGGGGCTGGGGGTGGCTAGGCTTCGATTCTGAGTGATTCCGAATTCAGTGTTAGAAGTCCAGTCGCGTTCAATATGTATATTGAACTATCACAATTACGGATGCACTGATAACACCATACACAATTCAGTCTAGCAGTGTTCCATGAACTAGCATGACCACACTTAAGGAGTTTGGTCATGTTCACTATGAACTCTCAAGGATAGATTAATGAAAAACATAATTTATTGAAGCAACAGATGCACAAGTCCCTTTGGATTGCTGGTGATTAAGTTATTGTCTGCAAAGCATGTGCAAATACTAAGGATGTTAGTAATACAGCCTGGCTACAAATGTGTTGTTATAAAACAACTCTATAAGATTTCTAAGTTTCCCAGGGAAGCGCTTGGTATAGCCCAGTGTTCGAATTTTCCCCACAAGCGTCCTTATGGGGTGGAAGAGAGGCTCAGCCCATTGACTGACCCCAGGAGTCAGGGGTGGTCAGCGATGGTATATCCCTGACTGCGTTGGTGTCTTCCCTGACATCCCTCCTCTCTTAAGTTATTTTTATACTTTTTTTTTACTTTTCAGGTGGATCTTGAGGGACTCTAGTCATACATACTTTTGCTATGATTAGTGTAAAATTTTCTCACTTTGCTTTTAAAGGTATAGACTAGGAAAAAATCAGAGCGCAGGCTCCGTGAGGAGTGGTCACACCTTGGAGGTGGGTAGCTTTTGGGATGGAGGTGTGTTTTGATATTATAATGACATTATAATGAGCAAAGTTCACCCAAAGGATAGCATTTTGTCAAAAAATGACAGATCATTGGCTCAGGGTAACAATTAGGCAGCTTATCAGTTCCATAAGACCTTCAAGGGTTCCATAAGACCTTCAAGTTCCAATTTTACCACAAAGTTTGGCCAAGGCGTCTCCACTCTGCTCCATCCTCTGCACCATTTTTCTTAGAGTTAGCGCACCAGACTCCCCCAATGTCACTAACATCTAAGGCTGCCTAGGGAACCTTTGTGAAATATAACCCTCGCACACCAGCTGCACTCTGCCCCTGAAAAGTTTTGTCAATGCTGTATTTTCCTTCAAAATATGAATATAAATTAATTTCTAAGTCACCTCCAGCAATTATCCCACAATGTGTTTCAATAATCCATTCAATTTTAGAATGATCATTCCCAAAGTAATATTTCCCAGCCCTGAAAGGAACATACTTTTTATCCAAAGTATGTCTTATCATTCCTCTTCTTTTGCATTTACAGATGGTTTAACAACAGCAGTTTTTATAGTGCATAATATATTTGCATCATGGAGCAGATATCACTTTTTCAGCCACACTTTCTAAATTCCGGAGATAGATGTCCAGCACAGACTTATAGTCAATAAATACCAGTTGAACTGACTACTGATTTCATTTGAGAGTTGTAATTCATAGGATATAAATTCTTAAAAAAAAAGGGGGGGGGGGGCTACTGTATAGTGATCTCTGGTACCTTTATGATATTGGAGCTATTTTTAGCTATTTCTATAGAATAATCTCTACAAGAGAACCTGTAGATGAAGGAGGCAGTATATGCTGAATTTTGAGCCAACTTACATTATTTTCGATCTAAAATCAACACAGAGTTCCCGGGATAATATTCTGAAACCTCACAGACTAGAAAAGTTTTGCTGCAGTGGTTTGAGGCAAGTACAATTTTTATAAGGATAAGTAGCAAACCATCAAATGGTAAGACTTGCATTTCATTTCGACAAGTTAAAAAATGACTTTTTTTAGCTTTAACTCACCTCCTCTGCTTTCTTATCCTCTGCTACAGCGTTTTAATTCCCATGCTGCGTTACCTACTTTTGCCTACTCTCATTATATCCTCCCATGGCAAGCACCTGTGGTCATTGCAAAGATGATTCTGACCTCACAATAAAAAGGTGTTTTTTGAAGAAGGGAAAAAAATTAAAAAAAGTAGTATCCAAAACTTCCAACAGCCTTACAAGGAAATCCCTGCATCCAAGCTATTTCAATTCAAACATCAACATCTGTTGGAGAGAAAGACCACAATATTTGAGCCCTTTATTTTATTAAAGAAAAAGTCTTGTATATCTCAAGCTTCCTTCTCTGTCTGCAAAACTCGTAAGAATACACCTTGCGTAAATGTAAGTCCAACCTATGAAAGTCAATAGTATATATTAAAAAAATACAGAAAGACTTTTTTTTTTTTTAATGTACGAAATAATTTGCATAGTTTAGCAGCACCTGCTAATGTAAGATCAGGCTATACGAGCACAAATCTTGTTCTGCAGTGTCATAGCAGAATATTCCAGTCATGGGACCTGCAGTCAAAAAAAAGCAAACTATTCCTCAGAGAGTTTTCTTTAGTCATATGGAAGACTGTAAGCAATAAAATGAATACTTGAACTGAATTAGGGGCAGGCGCATTGACTTGATGTCCCTATTGTTGTTGAAGAGGCGAGCCATGGGATTTTAAGTGAATTAAAATCAGTTGCACAATTTCACGTGGCAAGCCACCAACAGAAAAGGGCATGTGTGTCATCTGTCATTATAATTATTTTGAGAAAAGTGATTCACAGGGACAGTCTTAATGGGTGAATGATAGACAGAAGTGACTGATTCTCCATAACCAGATCTGAGAACCAGTCACCAAAGTCGCCCAAAAGACAATTTCTATGATATGAATACAAACAGTAGTTAATCAGAAGTTGCATGGATTGAGCCTGTACACACACACACACACAAATGCACAGACATTTAGGTTATATAGCTGAATTTATAAAAATTATAACCTTATGTATAGGAAGTCTGAAACTTTGACCTCACCCAAACAAAAGAAAACCAACATTAATGACAAAAATTAGAATAATAGTCCAATAAGTTGTTTATTATCATGAGTGGATTCCAAATACCTGTGTTTAAAGCACATTACTGCATTGGAGGCAGATGCCCAGGTGCTGGCAGTGGGGGCTTGCAGGGGTGGTCTCTGATGAGAGGGTGGGACTGCCCTGTGCCAGGGATGGTTGATTCCAGCCAGCTCAAATGGACTCATGCAGGGGCACAGCTGAGCCCCGCAGCCAAGTTGGTGGTGCCTCTGTGGAAATATATTCAACTAAGGGCAAAAAATGATGGACAGACAGAATAGGAAGGAAAAAATAAAGAAAAGGCAAAAAACACACAAAAAAAAATAAAAGAGAGATACAAGAGAGGGAACACAAGGGTTAGAAGAGGAGGAGGTACTCCATAACAGAAAAGATATCCCCTGCCATCTATGGAGGACCATACTGGAGCAGATATCCATGCCACAGCTCATGGAGGACCCCAGGGTGCAGCAGATGGGTGCTCCTGAAGGAACTGCAGCCTGGAGAGTGCTCATGCTGGAGCAGGGCAAAAGAAAGGAACAACAGAGAGAAATCTTTTGTTACTGACCATAATCCAAAATTCCCATCATTCTTGTGCCAGTCAGGGCAGGGGTAGAGGAAGTGAAGGAGTGATTTTGAGTCTGGGAAAGGGAGGAAGAAAGTAATTGTTTAAATAGTTGTCCTTTTGTTTCCCATGGTCTTTCTCATTCCTTTATTCTTTTTTTCTTCCCCCATCTCACTGAGGGCGGGGGTGGATGGTGGGGGGTGAGAGGGAATGCAATAAGCTGATGAGTGGGTGTTTATCTGTTAGCCAAGGCTTACCCACCACAATTACTCATTCCAAAGTGTGAAAAAGGGCAACAAATGCTTCATGTAAATCTATGTCCACATTTAAGCTGTAGATCAGTACATTTTTGGAGATAGAATGAAAACTTGATATGAACAGAATCAAAGGAAAACTTCTGCATGTGGTACATGTGGAAGAATGTACACGAATTAGCTTCTTGTGCTGAAAAAGTGATGTTAAAAAACCTGGATGCTTAGCCCTGTGCTTCCATGAGACCTTTGACAGCTTCACAGCTGAATGAAACAGTATAAGGAACTTCCTAATCTGAATGTATAATTTTTAATTTGTGTGTGTGTGTGTGTATGGATGATTCTTTTTTATTTCTGCACACTTTTTTCTGAATGGTTTTTAATTGTGCTTTCACTTGGACTCTGTAGACACGCTGTTCCTTATTTTTATCCTAAAACAGATTTGCTTCAAGCATAATTTTCAGAGTGACAGGTCCTCAAAAAAGAGCTTTTACAAGTACTTTAGTATTCTGTTTTCAGAAATGAAAGAATTCTAAGGTATGCCTTCTGCAACACCACCATAAGGATATAATAAGCAGTGTTATAGTTAAGTTTTCAAGAGTATGCATGTGAATATGAACTAACACTCATCTGTAATCTGTAGCAAAGACCAGAAACTTCTTTACTTGCAGCAGGACAGGAGATTGTGACAAAATTTCATTCATGAGGGGCTTGAACTCAAAGATCTGTATACCATCAGAAGGATTCCTACACATTTTGGCCCAGATCAAATAACAGCTCATGAACAATTTTAAAACACAGTTCAGGAGCTAGCATGAGGCAATGACCATTTACAATGAGTTGTTTGATGGACACCACCATTTTGGAAAGGTGGGAGAGTTGAATATTATGGAGACCAGACATTTTAGGCCAGCTTGTCTCTGTGCTATGAAACAGTTCACTCTGGTGCAAGGTCCTGGCTTTGTTTGTAACAGAGGGCAATAGCCAGGATCTAGCAAGTTAGTTAAAGTACATAATTTCTAGTATCAGTTCAATTTTTCCTTTAGCCACCTGTAAGCTTTGCGTCTTGATCAGCAACTAAATCTACATCTTCCACTGTAAAAACAGTTTTGAAGATGGAGGTCTTGGAAAAATTTGAATACTCTTGGATTTGAGCTATTCATCCAAGTTTTGTAGCTGATTCAAAAAAAAATATACAGCATGTTAGATATTTCTAGGACTGAGCTAGAATACAGTGAGCCTCAAACGGTTGAGAATTACATATATCATACATCTGATATCCTGTCTAAGTTTGTCAACATTCTTATCATGTTGCAATATCTTCTGATCTTGATAATGATACTTTTAATCTGGGTAACAGAGTTCACGTCAAGTGTGTGTGTATTGTTTGTCATCTCATTATTCACTAAATGCTTTCAACTTTACTACCATTCTCTGCTCCTGGTTGAAGACATCTGATCTTTCAGGTTTCATTTGGCTTTTTTTCCATTTGTTCTGTTTTCCTCATAAGTTGTTTTTCATGCCCATCAGTTGTTCCCAGCCATTTAAAGTTGTCTTCATTTGTAATAATCTCTTTTTGTTACCTTTCAGTATCTGAAATCCTACCATATTTTTACTTGAAGGATGTTTAATAATTTTCAGCTGTTCCAATAGTAAAGTTTATTTGTCTTTGGCTTGACAATGAATCTCTCGTTATATAGACCTGACTTTTCAGTCCATTTAAAATCCACATTTCTAATGTACCTGATCATGTTTCTGGGTGTATTATTTCTTGACTTGATTGGGGAGCTGAGATGAAGTGAGTTTGTTGTGAAAGTGTCATAACGAACTGTGAAAATTATTAACTCAGATAACCTTTGTTCAAATTAAGTTCAAATAAGTTCAAAGAGGCAACTATAAATTGTGGAGCCTAAATACAAAATATAAACACACTTATTTATTTTTTAGGAAATATATCTGTTCACTGAATGGTATGAAGACACTACGATGACCAGGACAGCTTGTCAGCTTTGCACAGTCGCTTCGCTACAGGTCCAGGATGGGTCAGCCGCTGGAAACAAAGCCTTCTCCTTTATACTAAGGAAGGTATGCCAGTCACCCCTTGGATATCTTGCTGCCTTTGCTGCTCTTTTAGGCAATTATTTGATACCTCTCTTCACTTCTGCTACTACTTTATGAGATATTGCCTTCCAGCATAGGCTTTAATGTACCCCTCCAGCACTGTAGCATGAATTAAGAGTCAAGTTATATCAGAACATCTCCAGTTAATTATTTTGGTGCCATTTTAACACAACGTCCTATCATTTTTATAGGAAATTGCAAACTTGCATGAATAAAAAAAAATGCCCTCTGGAAATGAAAAATGGGAATCTGCATCATTTTATTATCCATGTAATGGAGGTGAATGTTCTCTTTCAGATAACATAGTCACCCACATCATGTTACAAAAAAAGATTATATAGTGATAGGAAGACACAGAAAAGAAGGAAATCAACCCTTGCTAAGATTAGTGCATCATTATAAATCTGGCTATTCTCTCACAAGACTTCCTACTGTCAGAAAAAGAATGCTGTTTGCTGAGAAGGCAGCCTAACCTCTCTGTTGTACAGCCAAGCAGTTAAAATCTGGTGGAAAGCTCCCTTGAGGAGCTATGTACAGATCTTTGTGTTTTTTTGTTTTTTTTTTTTTAAATGGTTGATGAACATGGCTGCAGTTTGAATTCTTACCGGCCTTCACCAGTTCTTTACATAAGTGCATAAATAGGACTTTCTTAACAGCAGGGTTTTTTCTTTGTTTGATTGTTTTTTGTCGGAGTTACTATGCTTTAATAAATTCTGCTGTTATTTGCATTCACATACTTGAAAAGATTATGACCACTCCTATGTGTTCAGAATTCTAAAACAGATTATAAAAGCAGCATACAACAGTGTGTCTTCTATGCCAAAATATTGACAGAATAATGCTATCTAGAGTGAAAATAATTTTAACCTGGTCTGATTCTTTTTGGCTGGCAATGCATTAGCTCACTGTTGACAGAGAAAAGATCAGATGTGCTAAACAGAAGAGCTTATGATTAATGCCTAACAGAGGTTAGTCTTCAAAAGTTAATAAGTGACACCTGAGATAGTAATTCAGAACATACAGTGTATTTAATGTATTATGTCTGCTTTGGTGATGACAGAATATTCTAGATAATGAATTGCTTAAGCACGGGCTAAATTTATGTACATTGTATCTAATAGCATTGTTCAGGAGTGTAAATGAAGCATATGAATAAGTTTCACTAAATCAAGACTTGTCAGAAGGCCACAGAAAAATACAGATTGTTGAGGGTAACTTTACTATTCAAATATATTTTGCTATCTTTTAATATTTAGGTAATGATCACAAAGCAGAGAAGTACAGACTGAGCATTTGGCTTTTGATATGTGACTTCAGAATTGTATTAATTAGTTGTAGTGACAAAAATTGCAAGGTACAATTTTTGCTCCTAATTTGTTTTTATATAAATCTTTTAAACAGGAGGAAAGACTAAAAAGCTTGACTATTAGGGAGAGAAGTAGTGCTAGATCTCACCGGGATGTTTGAAAAGATTATATAGATAATTTTTCCTTTCTAAGGTAAACATTATTCTCATTCAAGTCAACAATATAAATGAACTAATGAATAAATAATAAAATACCCTGTGGAAATGAGTTATTTCATAGAAAATACCTCCAGTTTAAGGACAAAGCTCACAGCAGTATGGATGTCTGGAATGATAGTCTGGAACAATTTACCAACTACATTTATGGAAGAGTTATAGAGTCTTTGGAATGACTGATCTTTGTTTTATAAGTATGTGGTTAAATGAACACTTTTAAAGCAAATAATAGCTTGTGTTAAGATTTATATTAAGCTTTTATTTTTCTAAAAAGAAATATCAATGTCCTGTAGATATTGTACTGGTTATATGTCTAGAATCATATCATCTAGAGTGAAGTGTAAGAGCATATAAGTCATAAGAGGGGAAGAATCATAACAATATTTGAATAAAGGCATCTTTATTGCTTACTCACGACTAATAATTCATAAGCATGAAGGCCAATTTTTTTAATGAATATTCATTTTCAAGACGAATGAATACCTTTTATCCAAAAAATATGTTAACCAAACAACTTGGCTTTAATTTTTTATGTGAGTATCCTTTTGTTCCTTTTGATCTGATGTACGTTATTTCCTGTTGCATGTTACACAATGAAAGTGCTACCAGGAAATTGGATGTATTTATCAATACTGCCTTACACCATCTTGAGATTTACTATGTCTAATTAAATTGACATTATGACTAAAATCCAGGGGATTAATCTGAAGACAAGTGGATGATTTAAGAACATTTAAAATATCCTCTGTTCATTTTTATGCATGTCTACTCGTATACTGATATATGATATTTATATACATTTTCAGAACAAGTATTTTGTGTCCTATTCCTGGGACATTATTAAGAATACTGGAAGCTTTATATACCCTGGCTAAGGTAGTATTAATCAAAGCAGCTACATTCCAAGATTGGCCATTTTGTTACTTTTAATTTAAAACAAATAAATGTGTATGCGCTATAATTACATGAGAGCCCAAAATGTGGTTCTATCAGGCATTTGCCTATGTAAAAAATGATAGATTTGGTATTGAAGCATGACGACTGCTTTCCTTTGTAGGAATGAGCTTGACTCATAGCCGAAGTATCTCTTCACCTTGCTGTTTCAAGCTATATTTTGCTATGCTCTGAATAAACAACAAATTGACATTGTATTTTCACCTTCTGGCCTATATTCACTGGCACACCACTAGACTAGGCCTCTGGGAAGCAGATCATCTGAGCTCATCTCCACCTGAAGATTAATACAAGTCTCATATCTCAAAAAAAGAAACCTACTAATTTTTTTCTGGTTTATGCATTTTTTCTTTTTTCTCTTTTTTTTTTTTATAATTTATTTAGAATCATGTAATAGAATAATAGAATAGTTTGGGTTGGAAGGAACCTTTAAAGGTCATCTAGTCCAACTTCCCCTGCAATGAGCAGGGACATCTTCCAGTAGACCAGGCTGCTCAGAGCACCATCCAGCATGACCTTGAATGTTTCCAAGGATGGGGCATCTACCACCTCTCTGGGCAATCTGTTCCAGTGCTTCACCACCCTCATTGTAAATAATTTCTTCCTTCTATCTAGTCTAAATCTACCCTCTTTCAGTTTAAAACCATTACCCTTTGTCCTATTACAACAGGCCCAGCTAAAAGCTCTATCCGCACTTTTCTTACAAGCCCCCTTTAAGTACTGAAAGACCACAGGAAGTTCTCACCAGACCCTTCTCTTCTCCAGGCTGAACAGCCCCAAGTCTCTCAGTCTGTCCTCATATGAGACGTGCTCTATCCCCCTGATGATTTTTGTGGCCCTCCTCTGGACCCACTCCAACAGGTCCACGTCTTTCCTGTGCTGGAGGCTCCAGAGCTAGAAGCAGTGCTCCAGAGCTAGAAGCAGTACTCCAGGTGTAGAGAGGAGTAGAGGGGCAGAATAGCCTCCTCAGCCTGCTGGAAAGGCTTCCTTTGATGCATCCCAGGACACAGTTAGCTTTCTGGACTGCTAGTGCACATTGTCAGCTCATGTCCAGCTTTTCATCCACCAGTAAACCCAAGTCCTTCTGCATGAGGCTGCTCTCAATCCCTTCAACCCCCAACCTGTATTGATACTGGGGGTTGCCCTGACCCAAATGCAGGGCCTTGCATTTTGCCTTGTTGAACATTATGAGGTTCACACAGGCCCACTTCTTGACGCTGTCTAGATCCCTCTGGATGGCATCCCATCCCTGGTCCCAGTACAAACCCCTGAGGGACACCACTTGTCACAGATCTCCAGTTGAACATTGAACCATTGACCATTACTGTCCGGATGTGACCATCCAACCAATTACTCATCCATCCACCAAACAGTCCACCCATCAAATGCATCTCTCTTCAATTTAGAGAGAAGGATGTTGTGGGAGACCATGTCAAAGGCCTCACAGAAGTCCAGATAGACAACATCCGTAGCTCATCCCTTGTCTGCTGATGTAGTCACTCCATCATAGAAGGCCACTAGTTGGTCAGGCAGGATTTGCCCTTGGTGAAGCCATGCTGGCTGTCTTGAATCACATTCCTGTCCTCCATGTGCCTTAGCATAGCTTCTAGGAGGATCTATTCCATGATCTTCCCAGACACAGAGATGAGGCTGACAGGTTGGTAGTTCCCAGGGTCCTCCTTTCTACCCTTTGTAAAAATGGGTGCAATGTTTCCCTTTTTCCAGTCACCAGGGACTTCACCTGACTGCCATGACTATTCAAATATGATGGAGAATGGCTTGGCAGCTACGTCAGCCAACTCCCTCAGGACTCTGGGATACATCTCGTCAGGTCCCACAGACTTCTATACGTTCAGGTTCCTCAGGTGGTCACGATCCTGACCTTCTTTTATGGTGGGAGGGACTTTTCTCCCCCAGTCCCTATCTTGCAGTCCATTCACTTGAGAGGTATGGGGAGAGGTTGCTAATGAAGACTGAGGCAAAAAGGTTGTTGAATAACTCAGCCTTCGCCTTGCTTATCACGGGGTGTATGCTTTCTTTGATCTTCCTTTTCTGGATGATGTTCTTGTAGAAGCCCTTATTATTATTCTTTATGTCTCTTGCCAAGTTCAGCTCCAGCGGCATTTTTGCCTTCCTGATCCCATCCCTGCACACCCCTATATTCTTCCTAGAATACTTGTCCTGATTCCACTGCCTGTGCATCCCTTTCTTGCAGTTTAGTTTGACCAGCAGGTCTCAACTCAGCTATGCCAGTCTCTTGCCCTTCTTTCCAGATTTCTTACACCTTAGAGCAGTCCTGATGAGGCTGTTCCATTCTGTACAGAGAACAAAATATTAATTCAACTAAAGACTGTTTTTTAAATGGTTTCCTAAAGACGAATACATTAATATGAACTGGTTATCATTGCTTTTTAAGAAAATACATGGTCCTAATTAGGTACTTTGGACTGTGATCTCCACTGTCTGTAAAGGTTTAAAACTTCAAGAGATTGTACAGTTATATTCTCTTACTGTTTTCAAGCTTCCTCATTGGCTTTGTATCTTTTCTATGTCAGCCTGGGGGCTAGAGCCTTCCCTCAGAAGATAGCAAATTTGAACTTTTCTGGCCAAGGTTAGTATCGATCCTCAGTTTCCATTCTACTCTAGGCATTAGGCTGTTATTTAATGTGAATCACCTCGCTCTCTGGCTGTCATTTTGCTTGAAAGTGGCCTTGGGGTTGCTGTTTTTTCTTATATGGATGATATGTGCATGTCAGATGTTTTTGAAAAATCAGATCAGCTTGGGCCTGTCAGTGCAGTGTGTGCCTGGTTTGTGAATGCCCAAACAGCCCGAGGTTTATGAAAAGGTTTGAAAGCTTAGATCTGTCAACTTTGTAATATTGCTGGTTATGAAAAACTACAAAAAACAGAGTACTAAGTATAATAAAACTATCTACAATGGATATGTACCTTCTTAGGTCATCATTTTCTGAAATCACAATCTTGGATTTAGCAGGAAGCACTGGAATTAGCAGGAAATAGCTACTGAAATTCTATTTAAGTTGCACTTTACACAGTAAAGGTTTTTAGTTTTTTGGGGAGGGAATTGCTTAAGAGTCATCAAATTACTTCTCCTCCATAATACAAAAGTGGTCTAAGATTCCTGATTTATATTCGCTGATAACCACAAGTGTTAAAAAAATGTCATGATATAGAAAGTAATGCAATTATTGTTTATACTCAGTGACTCTGAAATGGAAGCTAACTAATATTGTTAAAAGAAATGAATAAGAATGTGCTTATTAGTTTCTCCAAGATGATAGTAGCAATGTCCCTGTACCAAATCCAACAATATGAGCCATTTGTTTGGGTTTTGTTGTTTGTTTGGTTTTAATTTAAAAATAACTAAGCCCCCTTAACTTCAGGAAATATTAGGGTACTGTTTTATTTGTTTGATATGATGCCTGTATTCCCATTTATTAGGACTGGTATTACTGACTGTC
This sequence comes from Ibidorhyncha struthersii, assembly GCA_013398815.1. Taxonomy (NCBI): domain Eukaryota; kingdom Metazoa; phylum Chordata; class Aves; order Charadriiformes; family Charadriidae; genus Ibidorhyncha; species Ibidorhyncha struthersii. Next base: position 280,614 of record VZSZ01007847.1, read on the forward strand.
ACTTTTACGATGTTAATGGTAATATAACTAAGATGACTAGAAAAACTAAAACCTTTATGCAGACTTGCTGAACAATCATGTATTTATGATGTTGAATTTGTATTAATATCCCCGAGAGTAAGTATAAATATTTCTTAGTAAGGTTTTTGCAATGTTCATTATTTTAAAGTCAGTTGCATTCATTACAGTGGCTAATTCTTCATTACAAATATACAAAGACACATATGTATTAAACTCTTCCCAGCTAATTACAGTTTTAATTACTGTAGTCAGCTGCCCTACAGATTAAGTACCTTCAGTAATAAAATCAAACTTTCAGTGCCAGCAGATGAAAGTGTGAATTCCTGAATTCCTGAATAATTGAATGAATTGACATTTGTGATGCCAAGATAAGGTATAGCTGTGTTAAATTAGGTTGCAAGCTCCTAGTATTTGGTGTAAAAACACAACATTTCCTGTTTTGCATATATAGGTTACTGATGGCATTGGACATTATAGAAGGCGTTCATACAGGGCTTGCACATATAATGCAGGACTAATGAGAGACCTGTGCATTTCTAAAGCAGCAGCTGAGAGCTCAGAGGGGACACCCAAGGCACTAGTAAGTCATGTTTAGTGTCTCTGTGTGTGAAACTAAACCAGTTCCCCGGTGCAGGTGAACAGAAGGACTCTCCTGTTTTTACTAATGGTATCGGCAATAAAGCCAGTGTCCACGCTTAGCTCACGTGTCAGCAGCTTAATCTCAGACTGAATCTTCTTCCTACTAACTAAAAGCAAAATGTATTCACATATAGATTTCTTGTGGCTTTAGAGGTGCTATAGAATATCCTACTTTACTGTCATCTGCTGGTACTTTTCCCATGAATTGTGCTGTGTCTGTCTTACCTTGCAAATACCCTGTCACCAGTTAAAGCCATCATGATGAGTTGACCTTGGCAGGATGCCAGACACCCACCACACTGCTCTCTTACTCCCCCTCCTCACCAGAACAGGGGAAGAAAATATAATGAAAGGCTCATGGATCAAGATAAAGACAGGGATATCACTTACTAATTACCAATATGGGCAAACCAACTTCAACTTGGTGAGCATTAATTTAATTTATTGTCCTCTCTATGGGCTGCAGGTTGCTTCAAGGCATATCTGCCTGCTCCAGCATGGGCTGCAGTATGTATGTCTGTTCCAGTGCCTGCAGCATCTCCTCCTCCTCCTCCTCCTCCTTATTCTCTGACCTTGGTGTCTGCAGGGCTGGTTTTCTCACATTTTTTTCTTAGTCCTCTCTCTCAGCTGCTGTGCCCTTTCTCATATATGTTTTCCCTGAGGTGCCACCAGCTTGACTGAAGGACTCAGCTATGCCATGCGGTGGGTCCGTTGGAGCCAGCTGGAACCAATTGTGTCCAGCGTGGGCAGCCCTGGCCCCCCCACTGGCTACCACCCCTGCAGCCCTCCCTCACTACCAATACCTTAACACCTACACTCAACACAGCCATATTTAGACAAACCTGCTGAACTTTAACCCAGACGAAAAAAGAGTAATTACATTCAGTGTAACATTCAGTGACCTTTTATGTCATTTGATAGTTATTATGGACTTAATTTCATCTTTAATATATGTCTTGAATAGGATAGTGAAGAGACAGAGATGCACAGCCCTTGGGAAGCAGAGGTTTCTAGGCTGGACAACCATGTTGACTGATTGCTGCTGCTCTCATGAGAGTACAGTGTGTTCCCTCAGCACTGCCCTCCCCACAGTGCTTAAACGTACATGGAAGGTCCTCTCTCTTTACATATTCTATCATTGCAATGTTAATCCTAATGCTCTTGAATTAGCCAAATCATCAAGTAACATGTCATTTGTGCTGCTGCGTGTGCTGAAATGATGTTCTTACACAGGGTTATTGTTAATATCTAGTTACTGACCAAGCAGCTTGTCAAAACCCCCAGCTTAATATATAGAAGGACTTGTCTCTGCATGTGAGAAACAAATTTAGATTGTAACTCAAGTTAGTTTTGTATGCAGAAAACAATCTGGGATGATCTCTGTCTGTAGAAACAATTAACAGAATTGTTCTTTGTGCAGAGATCCTTGATGAGAACGATAATGAGTCATTTCCAAACTTGATTTTGGGGAATAAGGTACTCAATTATTAGTCATATCTTTGAAATTCAGCCCTTTTACTGCATCTTTGTCTATTCATACTGTGTTTTTTTCCAGTTAAAGTACAAAGTAGACTTACCTGTTTTGATGACAAATTTTGAAATGCATTTGACTTTCACTGCCACTGATACTAAATGTCTTGCTATTCAAAAATTAGCACTTTTTGTTTGTGTGTTCATTTAATGGGATTGTACTGTTTTTTCTATACTGTACATTTCAGCACCATTTCTACAGAACTGTTTTGGTTTTAATCCCTTCTAAGTTATAGAAAACTTTTCCATATTTTATGCACCTCCACTTGTGATCAAATTTAATTCATCTCTTGAATAAACAGTAACACATTCTATTAACTTTCTGTGGAGATGTACCTATTAAATCTAAATATGGTCTTTAATAATGTAATATGTCAAATAAAGTCAAGCAGACCTTATTGATGACAAGAGACTTGGCTGGTTCCCCAAACCTTAATTATTAGAAGTTTTTAAAAAGTTCTACAAATTGGGTTTCTTAACAAAAGGAGTGCCTGTGAAATATATCTCCAAGACAATGGGAATAACTCTTCAGAGAAATTTCAATTTTATTAATCAGCTTATCCTGCTTAAAGGAAAATTAAAATGAAATTAGTGGAGGAAAATGTCTCATAGCATTATATTCACTATTAAAAAAAAAGAGGGAGAAAAAAGGGAAAAAAGAAACAATTTATCTCATAACTGCCTGTGTTTAAAGTCAAAGTTAGAATAAAACACAGGCAAGGCAATTTAGATGAATTGTTTTCTAGGTTTTTTTTGGTGTGGTAGAAACAATACTTATATATGCCTTTAATACCGCTGTGTTTGCAGTTCAGTAAACATGCAGTTTAAGCAAATAACTGTGTCAGCAGTTGATTGCAGATCGATATTTACACAGTACTGCTGAGTGCTGAATTAAGAAAGTTGTCTATTTCAGACATAAATAATGCTGATGACTGAAGGAAAACTGAATTTATCTAGCAGAAGCCTTGATCTCAGAGATAGTTAAAATCTGTGCAGCTTGTGTCATGTAAAAAATGTGGGTTGCTTCTTCAATAGCTAAACAATAACACAAATGGAAGACTTACAGCATACAGAATTTATGTGTTGCTGTTTTCAGTATGTCCCTCTTAACTGCAGAGCACAACGAGCTAAAAGCTGTACTCTGTCAAATTTACACTAAATTTCAGACTATTAAAACAGTACACCCCCCCTAAAAAATTTAATTTTAAATTAAAAGTCTGTCTCCTTAACAAATGGAGTGAAGCAAGCAATAGATTTTTCCTTCAGTTTATATAGAAACCTTGGAAACAACAACCAAAAATCCTTTGCCTCAAAACAGAATATATCTCCAAAGTATTTCTGTGACTGTGTACAAAAATAGGAGTGGCTGTGAGAAATACTAGAAACATGAAATATTAGTGTGTTTCTAGAACAGATAGTGCTTTTCTTCTTTGTATTTTTCATGGTAACAACTGGGACAAATATCTGCCTGGTGCAAACGTAGAAGAGATAAAGGTGTCTGCCTTTATCTTAAACAAATTTATAAAGTTGCTAGCAGACATAAATTATGCACCTAGTGTTCAAGTGGAAAGTAAAGTGATCTATGTAATCCTGACAAAATTCTGGAAGTCACAAAAGAACCTTTTTCTTTTTTTATTTTTTTTTAATTTATTTAAAGGCAGAATCAACAATAAAAACTAATCAAGAATCCCTATAAAAAACTGAATACCTCCCTGAGGAATAATTCCTAACACCACTCAGAGGAATGACTAAGTTGTCAGGCAGATGTACCTTCAAAGCAAACCTTCACTTTCTGATACAGTCCATTCTCTACATGATGATGCTGTCCTAGATGTATAACAATATTGAATCTATTTTTAGACAATAGTCACAGTCTTTTTCGTTCATTGATATTAGTGGCAAATTATGGGAATGAAAATCCTTCATTGTGCAGTAGATAATGATATAGCTGGGGATCCTGTTCTATACATGGTAACTAGGAGCATGAGGCAAAAAAACATAGCTGAAATCACAGATACAAAATATATTTTCCAGCTATAAATATATGGTACCAAATAAGTATATATTAATGTATACTCTAAAGATTGCCTCCAGATATTTCATACTTACATGATTCCTAGGAAAACTGTATTTTTAATACAAACTCCAAAACAGGTCTTCTCCAATGATAGCCTGAGAATTTAAATACTGCTGCAGAAGCTGCAACTACAGACAGTTCATCACTGGTAGCTAGGTGCTAGCGTCACAGGTAATTAGCCAAGTTCAACACTGGTGCCTAGAATATTGTCTCATACTCATTAATTTTCACAAGTAATATAAATGTGGGTTTCATTGGTACTATAGTTTAGTTAAATATCAATGAAGTAAAAATGTTTGGTGGCAAAGTAAGAACTCCTACGTCCTAATGGGATTGATGGGCTTTTTCTCTGTGTCTTCCCTGCCAGGGAGAACAGCAGACCCTCACAAATTTTGGGGAAAAAACAAACAAACAAACAAACAAAAACCCCAAATAAACAAAAAAAAAAAACAAACCAGGGAAAATTTTTTCTTTTTTACTTTTCTAAAAGGAGATGCAAAAATTATTGTAGTCCACAGCTTTATGAAAAACAGTTGCTAAGGGCAAGAGACAGTTAAAAGTCTGGTAGATAAAGTCTGATGATGTGGTAAACATACAGAGAATTGTGAGTCGTTATGAATGGAGCTTATGTAGCGCTGGGAGAGGAGGGAGATATTTACCACATGACAATGCTCAGTGTAAGAGAAACACTTGTTTAACATCTGTAAACTTGTCCAAAACATTAGCATTGGTGGGCTGCAGGTGGATATCATAGAATCATAGAATGTTTGGAGTTGGAAGGGACCTTAAAGACCATCTAGTTCCAACCCCCCTGCCATGGGTAGGGATACCTTCCACTAGACCAGGTTGCTCAAAGCCTCATCCAGCCTGGCCTTGAACGCTTCCAGGAAGGGGGCATCCACACTTCCCTGGGCAATTTGTTCCAGTGCCTCGCCACCCTCACAGTAAAGAGTTCTTTCCTAATATCTAATCTAAATCTACCGTTTTCCAGTTTGAAGCCATTACCCCATGTCCTATCACTACACTTTCTGATAAAGAGTCCCTCTCCACCTTTCCTGTAGGCCCCCTTTAGACACTGGAAGGCCACTATATGATGTTCCCAGAGCCTTCTCTTCTCCAGGATGAAAAACACCAACTCTCTCAGCACTTGCTGGTGAAGACCGAGGCAAAAAAGTCATTGCGTATCTCAGCCTTCTCCATATCCTGGATAACCAAGTCTCCTGTTTCCTTCTGTAAAGGACCCACTTTTCCCCTAGTCTTCCTTTTGTCACTGATATACCTATAGGAGGCTTTCTTGTTGCCCCTGATGCCCCTGGCCAGATTTTCCTCTATCTGGGCTTTAGCTTTCCTAACCTGATCCCTGGGTGCTCAGACAATAACTCTGTATATCTCCTAGGCTACCTGTCCTTGTTTCCACCCACTGCAGGCTTCCTATTTCTGTTTGAGATTGTCCAGGAGCTCCTTGTTCACCCGTGCAGGCCTCCTGGTGGTTTTGCCTGACTTCCTCTTCGCTGGAGTGCATTGGTTCTGAGCTTGGAGGAGGTGATCCTTGAATATTAATCAGCTTTCTTTGGCCTCTCTTCCCTCCAGAGTTTTATCCCACTGTACTCTACCAAGCAGATCCCTGAAGAGGCCAAAGTCTGCTCTCCTGAAGTTCAGAGTAGCAAGCTTACTGTGCACCCTCCTCACCACCCTAAGCATCTAGCTCCGCCATCTCATGGCCACTGCAGCCAAGGCTGCCATTGAGCTTCACGTTCCCCACCAGCTTCTCCTTGTTGGTAAGAACATACTATTAAAGTGCTATTAAAATTTTATTAAAGGTTGAAATGATATTACAGGATGTTGTTTCTGTATTTCAAGAAGTCAAAATACTCCGGAGTATCCAAACAAGGAACGTAAAACCCAACATGAAGCCATTACAGTATGAAGTTACATCAGCGAGTTTCAGAAGCTTGTTAGAGGGATAACTTGATTACTGTAAATGAGATTCAGTAAAGTTGCATTGCAAAAAGTTCTACGGATCTCTGACAATGTCATAACAAGTTCCAAAAGCTGTAACTGGAAGACAGAAATTTAAATTAGAGATAAGATGCGACTTCCTAGCTGTAACTGTGAGAGGATTAAAGGCAGAAGAGCTTTTCAGCTGAGATTTTGGGATCATTGTGACCTGAAGACTAAAATAAGTCCTTATATCTTTCTGAAGTACATCCTCTAAATTATCTTCTGAAGAAACTGTAAAGTCTGTTTACAGAGAAAATACTGGAATTAAAACGTTATGTGGTTTCTACTCACCTTAAGATGTACAAATTTATTAATGTTTATCCCATATCTTCAGGGTTTATTGAAGAAAAGGTTTTCTTGCTTTTTCCCTTAAACTGCATTTTAGTATAACCTTTCATTACAGGAGAAAGTATAGTTCCTATTCCAAACAATGAGGCGTTACAAGCTTACTTCAGAGACAGAAATTCCATCAAGTATGTAAGAAATTCTTCAGTCTTAGTGGGCAGAAGAAAAAATTTGTTTCTGTTCCTTTTTGTAAAAGTCCTTGACAGCCATGTTATAATATTTTTCTGTGTTGTTTATTCATTCACGTTAATGAATTTTTCTCAGATAATGTTGTTATGCAACATGTCTAGTTGTGTGTCTTATAGACATTCCCAAAGGTCTTTTGTTGTTTGTTTTGTTTTTTATTCACACAGACGATGTATGTCAATACTATTGCTAATATTGAAAATACAGTATTTTCACAGATGTGCTGAAATTGTACTCAAAACTAATTTAGGAATTTTTTGTAGAAAGGTTCTTATCTCATTCTCCTACAATTAGTGTGTTACTGAACTAGCACCAAGTCTCAGAAATGCTCTGCAATAAAAATATTTAAAACCCCAGGAAACTACAGGCCAGTCAGTCTCACCTGAATCCCTGGAAAGATGATGGAACAGCTCGCTCTTGGTGTATTCTCCAAGCATCTGGAGGAAAAAAATCTTATCAGAAGTAGTTGACATGGATTCACCAAGGTGAAGTCATGTCTGAATAACCTGATAACCTTCTACGATGGCATGACTAGATGGATAGCTGAGGGGAGGGCAGTGGATGTTGTCTACCTTGATTTCAGCAAGGCTTTCGACACTTTCTCCCACATCATCCTCACAGGCAAGCTTAGGAAGTGTGGGTTAGATGAAAGGACAGCAGGGTGGATTGAAAACTGGCTGCTGCCATACAGGTGACCTGGACAGGCTGAAGAGTTGGGTGGAGAGGAACCTAATGAAGGTCAACAAAGGCAAGTGTAGGGTCCTGCACCTGGGGAGGAATAACTCATGCATTGGTACAGGTTAGGGGCTGGCCTGCTGGAGAGCAACTCTGTGGAAAGGGACCTGGGAGTCCAGGTTGACCATGAGGCAGCAGTGTGCCCCGGTGGCCAAGAAGGCCAATGGTATCCTGGGGTGCATCAAGAAGAGTGTGGCCATTAGGTCAAAGGAGGTCATCCTCCCCCTCTACTCTGCCCTGGTGAGGCCGCATCTGGAGTCCTGTGTCCAGTTCTGGGCTCACCAGTTCAAGAAGGGCAGGGAACTGCTGGAGAGGGTCCACCAAAGGGCTACTAAGTTGATTAGGGGATTGGAGCACCTCTCTTATGAGGAAAGGCTGAGGGACATGGGTCTTTTAAGTCTAGAGAAAAGAAGACTGAGGGTGATAAGTATATTATCAATGCTTATAAATACTTAAAAGGAGGGTGCCAGGAGGATGGGAACAGTCTTTTTTTCAGTGGTGCCCAGTGATGGAACAAGAGGTTATGGGCACAAACTTGAACATAGGAAGTTCCATCTAAATGTGAGGAGGAACTTCTTTACTTTGAGGGTGGCATAGCACTGGAACAGGCTGCCTGGAGATGTGGTGGAGTCTCCAACTCTGGAGACATTCAAAACCAACCTGGATGCCATCCTGTGCAACCTGCTGTAGGTGCACCTGCTTTGGCAGGGGGATTGGACTAGATGATCTGTGAAGGTCCCTTCCAACCCCTACCATTCTGTGATTCTGTGATACGATGTAATACGGTAAAAAATAAAGGAGAAAAAGAAAAAGATTACTTACCGTCAGTGAAGTGATAAATGACAGTCTAAAAAAACCAAATGGTAGTGTAGTAAAATCTGATTGTTAGATAGGCTCAGATGGAGACAGTGCACACTATCCCTTACTGTTAAATATCCCTACTGATGGCAACAGATGCTCACTCACTTCTTGCCTGTGGATATGGACTGTAGCTTCCTTTGGAAAAGTTTTATAGAATAGGCAAGAAAGGAGTGATGGCATGTTTCAATAGATGCTCTGTTTTGAACAAATGTGAGACAATTTCTGAATGGTGCATGTGGTAGCGCAGTTGTCCCACAATCAACATGCTGAGATATCAAGTAATATTTAATATTCTTACCAATTAGTTCATTTATTTGCCTGACTTTATTTCAAACATAAAATCTCATATAAAGATACTGTGGAATTATCAGTAAACCATTGTGACTGTTTTCTTTTTCTTTCCTGATTCAACAGCTGAATAGAAAGTAAAAAATAAAAAAAGATAGCTAAGTTTTAAGAGAAATGGTATTTTTCATGTTTGGGAGAGACTCTAGGAAATATTTTCATTTTTGATTGAAGAAAATGCTTTGATCTGGGAAAAAAAGTAAAAAAAAATAAAGTTATTTAAATTTCATTTGTAATTCCTAAAATGTTTTCTTTAAAAAAAAAGCATTTTTGAAACTATTGAAACATTTTTATACTTTTAATATTGTTTAACCATGATATTGCATTTCTAAGCAAAATATTTCACCAATTTTAAAACTTTTGGAGCTCTATTTTCCCTACTAGAACAGCCATAGCTTTTTCTTCTTCACCTTTTACCTTCCTTTTTTTCCACATATACCACTGTATTTTTAAGGTCTTTTTATTCACTAAAGGTTTGTCAGCACATTGTAGTCAGTGTGAAACTTCACTGACCAACACTGATGTAGGAAAAAAAAAGGTTTTGCGTTATTCAGTCAATAATGATCTGATTTGACAGGCTGAGAGAGTTGAATTTGTTCAGCCTGGAGAAGAGAAGGCTTTGGGGAGACCTTATTGCAGCCTTCCAGTACATAAAGGGGGCCTACAGGAGAGCTGGGGGAGGACTTTTTACAAAGGGCATGTAGTGATAGGACAAGGGAGAATGGCTTTAAACTGGAAGAGGGGAGATTTAGATGAGATATCAGGAAGAATTTTTTCACTCTGACGGTGGTGAAGCACTGAAACAGATTGCCCAGAGATGTTGTGGAAGCTTCATCCCTGGAGGTGTTCAAGGCCAGGCTGGATGGGGCTTTCAGCAACCTGGTCTAGTGGGAGGTGTCCCTGCCTACGGCAGGGGGTTGGAACTAGATGATCTTCAAGGTCCCTTCCAATATAAACCATTCTATGATTTAGCCACATATGTAAGGGTATAGGCTTCTTTTGTTGCACCGTTTCAGGCTTCAGTAACATTATTAAAATCCCATTCAGTAAAAAAAAAACTACCACATGCAAAATTGAAACCATCACTTTTTTTTCGATGTACAAGAAGGCAGCATAAAAAGTCCTTGAAATATTTATTCATTTCGGATTTTTTTGTCTTCAATTAAATCAGTTTTAAGAGTACTTAATCTAGTATTGAAAAAAAGAAATCTTCATTCAGTATTTCTTTGCTGAATTACTTTGACTGCCCGATTCAACAGAAAGGAAGTGAAATCACTCTGAGGATATTTATTCATTTTTAAACAGAGAAAGAGAGGGCATTAATTGTCTGTGAGGAAGCTGCTGTCCTTCTAGCAACTTTTGTACCTTGTCTCTTGCTGTGGGAAGCAAAAAACAAATATGATTGGGTTTACAAACTTTTATTAATCTGATTAAAGACTTTTAAATATTTTGGCAAACGTTAGAAACTGTTCAAACCAGAATAGCCTTTATTATTGTTGTTGTTATTATTATCCTTATACTACAACATAATTTTTGTGGTCATTTTGTAATTCCATACCCTTTTTTTAAGTAACAGATTTACAATATGTATTTATGCAACAAATTTTCTCTCAGATTGCTGTCTAATGTAGGACATCAGCTTCAAATGGGTTTGTATTTTTCTTTTGCAATTGGTATTGGTGTTATACTGGAATCAGGAATTTTTGGAAATCATTTGTGAGCGTTTTATGACATGGAAATTTGTGTTGTCCAGTGCTTCAAGGTTTATGGGTATACTTAATCTCAGCAAATAGTAGAAGTCAGATTTTTTTTCCTCAATCCACTTCAATGGCTATCTGTTAAAGGGTATATTTCAACATCTCTGCATGGTTCTTAGTTAAACAAATGAGATAACAAAATATGTAAGAAAACACAGCTCATGCAGATTGGGTTTCACTGTGGCTTTAGGTAGCAACACTATGGAAAATGTTTATACATAACTGAGCATTTTTCAAAGTATTTTAATATTTCATTTGCATGCAGTTTATTTCTTCAAGATTTTGAATACAGCCTCATTCTTTTCAAATGTGCACCAAAACTAGTAACAGGCTAGAAAACAGTATTTCAAACTCTACAATAGATTTTCTGAACGAATATAGGAGATAGAAAGTTATAAAAGAAGATTAAGTAAATGCCAGGCTTGATCCTTTTTTTTTTTTTAATTTTATTTCAGAATAGTCATAGACTGCTAGCTGTTAATTGGCTCTAGCTAGTTGCTCTTTATTTGGGAACAGTCATAGACTGCTAGCTGTTAATTGGCTCTAGCTAGCTTCTCTGATTCATTTTTATTTTTTTAGTTCTTCTGAATTTCCAAGGCAGATTTTACTCCTACTGACAGACATCTGCTCTGGGAAGGCTGCCATAACACTATTTAAAATAGAGGAACCTAATTTATTGGTACAAATCAGGAAAAAAATGCATCGTAGCAACTGGCATAACTTTACATTGTTAAAATTTCCTCTGTGGGAGAGAGACACCTCAATGTATCTGCCAATTATTTATCAGTAACAATGAAGAAACTGCTACTACAAAGGTCCTGGGAAGTTCTTTGGTGAAAAATCTGGCTACAAAGTAGAACATTTTCTTGCCAAAACATTTTGTTTGACTACTACCCGGCAGGCTGAAAAGTAATGAAGTAGAATACTAAGTCTTTTTGACCAAATATGCTAGTCTTTTCCCATAAAACTGCCAGTTCTGTCAAGAGTGAAAAACCTTGTGTTTTCTCTGTAGCTTAGCACAATGGTTATGGTTTACATCCTTAAAAACATTCTGTCATGTATCATGCACATAGCACAGTGAACTATTCAATTCCACTGAAGAAAATAATTTCAAAGGTGGGAAATTTTAGTACACAGGTAGTCTGAGAAGTAGTTTAGAAATTTCTGAGGATTAAAGGTAGATTAATATTAGGGAATAATTTAATTTTTAGTAGTAAAAGAAACATGAAGACATTACTAAGGGATTAAAAGGTGGATGATTCACCTTTGAATTTGTCTGTTTGAGTGGTTAAGAATTATGAAAGTTTAATTTTTACCTCATCAGGAAATATTTTGATTTCTCTTTGAGGCTTTAAACCTTATATAAACAGTTGTCCTTTCTGTCTTTCTACCCTCTCCACTTATTGCACCTCAAGTTTCAAAATCTGATATGTATTTTTGTGCATATTAATTCTCTTTTTTGGTTGAGAAGAAGAGGAAGGAATGAATGTTTAGAATTGTACCATATAAACTCACTGGGAAAAAAAACAAACAAATAAACAAAAAAAATAACCAAACAAAAAACCCAAACAAACAAACCCCCTGTCAGAGTTGTTGAACAAAGACAATAACTGTGACTAAGGCTCACATCAGTAACAGAAGCTAAACATACATGCCATCAATTAGAAGATAAGTAAATTAAATCCCCTGTGTTTCAAGGTTTACAGCATCTCTAATTTTGTATTGGGGATCTTTAATTTTTTTAGTATAACACTATAAATACATCTATATATGTGTGTTAGATTTATTACTAGTATATCTGTTTATATACACTATTTGGCATTAATAATTTTGATATTTAATCTTACAGAATGAAATACAATCTTTCATTTGAACTAGAAAGAAATTAAGTTTTATATATCCAAATTCCTGTTCTACCATACCATGCTGTTGAAATTCCCAGCAAATTCTCCATATATATAGTCACAAATAATAAATGTTCTAAGTGAGATACTAATTATGTATTTAATTATTCACAAATCAGGCATCTGAAAACAGGGACAGAAGAGAAAAACATGCTGAGTGAAGAATAGCCTAGAGCTCAAGAAATATGACTGCTTTAGAGAAACCTAGGTGCCCTCCTTGGAGCTTTATTTTCATCCATTTCTTCAGGTTAAGTACTTCATGTCAAGTTTTGAAAGATGAAACAGGATTTATTTTCTTCTTTAAAACACCACCAATGTAAGATCATTTATGGAATTTAATATTTTATTTATTTATTTATTTATTTATATATTTCATGAGTTTTATGTGGTGACTAGATTCGTATTTCCTTGGAAAAGAATGCAAATCTGGTAGGAGGGTAGGGACATGGACTCCCAAACACATATGAAATTATTCCATACTAGAAAAAACTTTGAGAATTAACATGTCATTCTTTGCTTTACAATATGGAATATCAGCACTGATTATTATTTATGGAAACTGAAGTAAAAAATTGGTAATCATCCTTGTTCGGTAAAATAATTTCAGGATATGAGTTGAGACAGTTTTCTGAGAAAATTGCACTTTTGAAGTCCTGAAGTATTAATGAGCATCAGCTATTAGTATTCTGGCAAATTTAAACGGTTCCCAGTGCCTATTGTTTCACATAGTAAAAAAAAAAATCAAAACAACAAACCCAAACAACAACAACAACAGAATCTCTGGTTTGTTTTCATTACTTACTTGGTAGTGTATTTCTTATCTTAAATTATGGCTCTTGAGAAATGCTTCTTCTTTTGAGATGTTGCTTCTGAAACATGAGAATGGCTTAATAATTATTCTGGAATCATTCCCGAATTTGATAATTTTTTCTGAGCACTTAAATATGTAGTGATCAGAAGTATAAGGCAAATATTTCAAATGCAGGCATTGTGGCAGTAAGTCTAAAACTATACATTCAGAAAATTAATTATATCCTCTGGTCTTCCTTTGTTTAATAAGCACATTTTAATTCAACATTTTTAATTTCAAAAATATGCTGATTTAAGGAAAAGAAAATAAAATCCTCCCTGTTCCCCAGATATATAGCTATTTAACTAACCATATTTCTTTTAAAGATTATGGTCAATCAAATGAAAATTGGAGTAAGTTTGAGTGGCTTAAAAATATCTGGTTATGCTACTAAAGCAGATAACCCAAATTTCCATCATTAAAGTTTTTAAATAATAGAAAATAGAATGGGAAGAAAAAGAAACATACTTCCAGCAGCTTTATGCCCAATACTTAATGTTAAACTTATTCTGATAATTTTTCTGCTAAAAAAATAATATGCTTTTAAAAATTGAAATTGGTCACTATGCTTTCCCATCCATACAAATATGACTGCATGATTTGGTAGAAAAATTAGTATATTCATATAATTAAAAAAATCATAGTTACATCCAGCAAACGGAGATTTATTCTTTAAAACTGTTGAGTATCTGAGTATACATATATTTATTTTATTACACATTTTGCAGTTCATTTTTGCCCAATAAGTGTCTCAGCTAACAAATCCCAGTCAGTTTCAGTATGGTTCATTACTGGGAATACATAATCCTCCTTAGGTTTTATACATAGATTTGGTGATTTGACAGTAATTACAAAACTACTTTCTTGCATATGAATTGTAGCCTAATTAAACTAGCCTGCAGGCAGCCACAGCAATGTTGCTGGTTAAGCAGCATTTTCAACATTCCCAAATGCTGCTATGTTCTTTTTGCTTTTGCTGATTTCATGCATTTTCTGCCAAGCTAAGCTATTGAGGCAAATCTGTAGGGGAAATTTTCATTGAAAATACATCCTTTTCTAGATCTCCTATAGAAATTAACAGAAGACCTGGCTGACCAAATGCAATAAAATGTCAGTTAATCAGTTTTATCGGTTACAGACCATATTGATCACAGAACAAATGTGAATTAGCAATTAAAAGTGAATGGGTCAGTGAATATATTTTGGAGATTGTTAATACTTTGCTTTGCATTTTTGATCCTGTGAATGATTAAGCATAAAATCCTCTCAGTACCCTCACCTGTTTTTCTCTCTGGAGGTCTTGGTATGGAGAGGGGCTATGCATCATAGAAAAATATTTTAAAGTCAGTAACTAAAGGTTAATATAATACTAGTAAATTACAGCACTCTTTAGCACAATTTTTAAATTTATATTCATGAAATATGTTTAAATTACATCCTTAATATCTCCTTGGTAGGCATAATTATTATGTGGCATACCTGTGATGCTTCCTCTGTTTTTTTAAGGGTGTTTACAAAAGCACAATTGGCAGTTAGCTTCTGTTTGTACCTTCAGAAATCTGGGCTGTATTGTCAGAAGGCTGAGCGTAGTGATTCTTCCTCTGTATCCATCATGTGTTCACATCTTCAGAATATGTTGAACATACCCATGTTTAGATGGATCTGATCGTTAGTACCTCTTCTGAAGATGTTGCTTCCCTTTGTCTGTTCATAACCACATGGTACTGTATATGATATTCTTTGTGCTGATTAACAGTGTGTTGTTAATTCAGAATGATACGTGCACATGTGAAGAGCAGTTTATCTTCTGAAGTTTTTGTACATGCAAGTTCTTTTATTTGTGGAGCCATATGCTCCACGTGTCTTCACTTATGACACCAGAGCATCACACAGGTGTATAAATAGATTTTTTTAATTATTTTTTCATCTGCCTATGTAAATGTATTTATCCCAGAATTAAAGAATGGTAGGGGTTGGAAGGGACCTTCAGAGATCATCTAGTCTGACCTCCCTGCCAGAGCAGGTTGACCTAGAGTGGATTGGATAGGAATGCATCCAGGTGGGTTTTGAATATCTCCAGAGAAGGAGATACCACAATCTCTCCAGGCAGCCTGTTCCAGTGCTATGCCACCCTCAAAGTAAAGAATTTTTTCCTCATGTTGAGATGGAATTTCCTGTGTTCTACTTTGTGCCCGTTGGCCCTAGTCCTGCTGATAGGCACCACCGAAAAGAATATGGTCCCATCCTCTTCACACCCACCCTTTAGATATTCACAAGCATTGATAAGGTCCCCTCTCAGTCGTCTCTTCTCCAAACTGAACAGACCCATGTTTCTCAGCCTTTCCTCGTAAGAGAGGTGCTCCATTCCTTTGATCATCTTTGTAGCCATTCACTGGACCCTCTCCAGCAGTTCTCTGTCTTCTTGAACTGGGGAGCACAGAACTGGACACAGGACTCCAGATGAGGCCTCACCAGGGCAGAGTAGAGAGGGAGGATAACCTCCCTTGACCTGCTGACCATGCTCTTTTTAATGCACCCTAGGATACCATCGGCCTTCTTGGCCACCAGGGCACATTGCTGGCTCATGCTCATCCTGTTGTCCACCAGGACTCCCAGGTCCCTTTCCACAGAGCTGCTCTCCAGCAGACCAGCCCCTAACCTGTACCAATGCACGGGTTATTCCTCCCCAGGTGCAGGACCCTACACTTGCCTTTGTTGACCTTCATTAGGTTCCTCTCCACCCAACTCTCCAGCCTGTCCAGATCTCACTGTGTGGCAGCACAGCTTTCTGGTGTGTCAGCCACTCCTCCCAGTTTTGCGTCATCAGCAAACTTGCTGAAGGTACACTCTGTCCCCTCATCCAGGTTGTTGATGAGTGTGTTGAACAAGACTGGACTCAGTACTGACCTGTGAGGAACACTGCTAGTTACAGGCCTTCAGCTGGACTCTGTCCTGCTGATCACAATCCTGTGAGCTCTCTCTGTCAGCCAGTTTTCAATCCACCTCACTGTCTGCTCATCTAATCCACACTTCCTAAGCTTGCCTATGACAATATCATCGGAGACAGCGTCAAAAGCCTTGCTGAAGTCAAGGTAGGCAACAATCACTGTTCTCCCCTCATCCATCCCTCCAGTCGTGCCATCATAGAATTTTTTCAGATTAGTTATGCTACTGAAAAAAAAAAAGATGAAGGATTAATAATTTATTTTTAACCCCAATCTTTATACTTATTTTATTTAAGTATATTGAAAATAAATATAAAATTTCTTTGAGCTGAAAACAATGTCTTTCTGCTTTGTTGCTGTCCTTCCCTGTTGCTGGATTTTTCCTTGGGTCTTATTAAGGTCATATTTTCAGGTGTCATTAATGTATTTAAGGCAATGTAGACCATCAATAGTGGTTCAGTATCAGCTGACTTTACAAGCCTCTCAAAAATTCTAGTTACATTTCATCTCTCTTGTACAAAAGGACAGTAAACAATGCATGTGTCAGATCGGCACTTCCTGAACACGGTTACCATTCTTCTTGGTATAGATTCTCCAGCAATGATCATCCATCTTCAATGGGTGCTGGAAATGATTTTTTTGAACCCTGTCTTGTGTGCTGTGCTGAATGGAGCACTGGAGACATATTTCAGTTCTGCCAGCATTTGGTCCTTCAGAAATAATTTCCAGTTTCCATACTGGAAACATGACGGATAATTCCTACTCTTTGGAAGAATTTGTTCTTGGCTTTTTTCCTTATATTCCTTTGTTGGTTCTTTGGTGGCTTTTTGGTTGTTGGTTGTTTTTTGGGTTGGCGTGGTGGGNCCATTTAGGAGGTGCCTGATTTTACTCCCTAGTTTAATGCTGGATCTTGAATGTGATTGGCTAAGGTTTCCTCTCACTCAGTGCCCTTTTCCCTCCATATAAACAACTTGCTTTTAGCCCAGAAGAAGGTGTTTCCTGATTTAGAAAGTATTAAAAAGAAAAACCAACCTGTTCTTTGCACCTATGTTCAGCACAGTAATAAGCAAAGACATCTAGCTAGAAAGAGATTTCATTTTTTGGTCATGTTCCTTTCTTTGATGCTCTTTTTTTTTCTGATTCTGCTCAGCCATATGTGAATACCAAATATCTGCTCAGGATTTTTCCTTCTTCGATTTTTCATGATTGATATGGGGTGATGACACATTTTCTAAAATAGTTGAGGCCTAAGAAAATTCTAATAATAATCCCCGTGACTCTCAGCTTCAGTATCTGGGGTAATTTTTTTAGAGTACAAATATAATTGAAAATGAATATTTTAATGTAAATGTAAAATTTCAGTTTGCAATATTATCCAAAATGAGTTTCTGTTTTCTGCTAGCTAAAATTACTGCTATGTTAGGATACAATCCCACAGAATCAGAAAAGTAATTTTTACTACAATTTCTAAGGAAATTTTTGTTTTTCAAATTCAAATAATGTGCATAACTGTGCAGCCAAGATAACATTTCATCTGGAACCAGCAAAGCCAAGAACAGGAAAAGGTGACTCACCAATATAATGTGTCAAAGGGGTGATTACTGATTTAGTTAGTCACAGAATCACAGAACGGTTGGATTGGAAGGGCCCACTGGAGGTCATCTGGTCTGACATCCTCGCTCAAGCAGGACCACCTAGAAAAGATTGGTCAGAACCATGACAGACAGCTTTTCAGCATCTCCAAAGATGGAGATTCCACATCCTCTCTGGTCAACCTTTTCCGATGCTCAGTCACTCTCACTGTAAAAAAGTGTTTCCTGATGTTGTCACAGAACTGGCTGTGTTTCAGGTTATGGTTATTGGTGTTGGTCCTCTCACTGGGAACAACTGAAAAGAGCCTAGCTCCATCTTTTTTGCATCCTCCCTTCAGGTATTTATATACACTGATGAGGTCCCCTTTGAGCCTCCTCTTCTCTGGGCTGAACAGTCCCAGCTCTCTCAGCCTTTCCTCATAGGAGAGACACTCCAATGACTTAGCCATATTAATGGTCTTTCATGGACTTACTCTCCAGTATGTCTATGTCTCTCTTGTATTGAGGAGCCCAGGCCTGGGCACAGCACTCCAAGTATGGCCTCACCAGTGCTGAAGAGAGGGGCAAGATCACTTCCCTTGACCTGCTGGTATCACTCCTCCCAGTGTGGTGCACAATACCATAAGTCTTCTTTGCTACAAGATGGACATTGCTAAGCCAGTTAGCCATCACTGACTCATGCTCTATTTGGTGTCCACAGCAACTTTCAGGTCCCTTTTCGCAAAGCTACTTTCCAGCTGGGTGGCCCCAAGCGTATATGGGTGCATGGTGTTTTTCCTCTGCAGTTGCAGGACTTTACACTCCTCCTTGTTGAACTTTATGAGGTTCTTGTTGGCCCATCTCTCCAGCCTGTCAAGGTCCATCTGGAAGGCAGCATAGCCTTCTGGTGTATCAGCCACCTCTCCCAGCTTTTCTTCATCAGCAAACTTGCTGAGGATAAACCCTGCCCCATTGTCCAGATCACTCATGAAGGTTTCAAACAGGATTGGACCCATGATTGAGCCCTGGGGTACAATGCTAATTACTGTTTTCCAATCAGACCTTGTGCTATTGAACTGCTATTTCACTGCTGTTGATACTTCTAACGGTATGGGACATCCCACTGAAGTTTTTGCTGGAGAGTTGAATGCAGTCAAGGCACTATGAAGTCCTGAGGTTTCAGTTCAATTTTTATGATCTTCAAAGCATGAGATGGCATAAATGAACCTATATTATATGCTTTATTTCACTTACAGACCCAATGTTGCCAATTACAAAACCATTTGAATGATCATATGTGTAATTCTGCAAATTCAAAATGCTAAGATTTTTTCCTGGCAAGACACACACACACATATAAAACATCCTACTCCTTTTTGCTTCTAGATCAATAAATACAAAGTAATGTAAACTCTTCAGAAAATGGATCATCTCTTTCCTCATTTTTTGGGTCCTCAAAATACATTTCTACCCTGATTATTTGCCAGAGGAACATAGTGAAGGAACCAGAATTTGTTTTTTCTCTTCCACTTCTCTATTTTCTGATGTGGTACAAAATATAATTACCATATATGATAAACTATAAATTGCAAAAAATTAATTAAAAGTATAAGGAAAAAATAGAGGACATGATTGTCAGTGATTTCTAAATAAATAAGAGGTTGTTGAAGGAATATCTGATAACTATAATCAACAATGAGGAAATTTGGCATGACCTTTCTCAAAAGAAAGACTTACATACAAACATAGACACATTCACAAAGATTTTCCCATTAATAATAAAGAAACATGATATAAGCCAGAAGTAAATACTTTTCCCTATATGGCCATTTTTATTTTAATAAGGTTTATGATAAACAGCTTTTAACCTATGTTGATAAGAGGCTTCTTTAATATTTAAAATTATACCAGTTATTATATGTTGATTACCATCATATGAGATGGGAAACAGCAAAATATACATACATGTTGGTTATGCTTTTTGATTTTGAAATGACTAATACAAAGCTATGTAAAAAAGATTTTTAGTCCTGTAGTTTTTTCCATGTTATTTATTTACCTTGATCCCTTTCTGTGCCCTCCTAAAAACTGTACTGAGAATTAACCTTCATAATCTAAGGTATTTGAAAAAGTACAAAGTGCATTTCTTGGCATGCAGAGCTATATAGAAGGACAGGCTATTGGACATCATTCCTGCAAATTTGGTTTGTTTCTCAGATCTCATTAGGAGGTTAACTGCAAACTCAGTTTCAGAAAGTAATTTTCAACTATACTTGTCCAGATTTTTCTAACTGTAATGTGTAATAACAATCTACCCCATTTTGTTGCTCAAGAAATATGCATTCATAAAAATATGTAACTCAGCCTACATTTATTTTGGAAGATAGATGCCAACAAGGTGAAGAGAGGAATAGAGTGAGAGAAGAATGAAAATCCAAACTAAAATCTAGACCTTTCTCAGTTTGTAGTTCTGACAATATATGTTAAACACGTTGCTTTTAATTTAACTTTAAAGCATTTGTCTCTGATTCCTAAATAGGGGCATGATCACTCTTTACAGAACTTTGACAAGACAGACATTATCAAAAGGCCATTTTGATCACAAGTGGACTGATTCCCATAAAAATTGTTACCCTTTTCACCTTGCCTAAATAACAGAAGAAGACAACGCTTCTATCTGAAGTAATTTTTTGAGGCTTTAATAACCTCTGACCTCATTCTGTAAAAGCTTTTTGAACAGGATTATTCCATGTCATAACTTTCAGTCTGACAAACAGTAAATGCTGAGAACAAGCTTCATTTATGAAACTTGAAGTGGATGCATTTGAATGTGCCTTCTAATACACGTTTGAGAAACACACTGTAACAGCAAATGCTAATAACAAAATTTTAATAAACATTTCAATGAGTCTTACTGCAGAATATCCTATTTATCTTAGTTACAGTTACTGAAGTCCATAATAATTTTCTATCTGTTCATATCAAATGATGGAAAACTACTTATACTATAAGGATACTGAACTAAGATAAAATTACAAAACAAGAAAGCGATATATCCTCATTTCAAGCATTCTGTGTGTATAATTTTGTACCTGTGTACTTGTGAGGCAAAGGTCTACAGTTACCAGTAGAATATTCAAATTCTTTTGCAGGAAAAAGTAGAGACATTTTGTTTGTTTATTTGTGTTTTGATGCTTTTTGGGGGGACCAAAACTTGAAATATAAAATCTGTCTTAAATGCAGATTTAAGGACATGGGAGATATATATGTAATATCTATAACTTATAAGCCTACTGTAGACATGATCTTGCAGACATTACTTGATCAAATGAACTAACTAATTAACTAAACTAAAATTAACTAAATTAACTAACCAAAATCAGTTAAATCTTGCCTGAGCAAGAGCTAAGTAATCGGTTTGTCCTGGTTTGAGCGACACAGGACTAATTTCTCATCTAATACTTGGGAAGACTACACTTTTAGAAGACTCTAGTGTCTGGATTTGTGAAAATATTAATTTATAGCCAGCTATGGTGTGTAGGTTTCAAGGTCTCAGTGTTTTCGAGCTTGCCAGGTGCAGGGATGAGGAGGACTGAGACCTGAGCTCTTGACCCAAGCTGTCCAACAGGATTATTTGATACCATGAACATCACAGTCAATATAAATTAGGAATTTTGCTGTGAAGTTCTGCCTCTTCCTGATGGCTGCCATCCTGAGAACTTCTTGCCCCAGTGCCGGGCCCCTGAGGCCTTCCTTTCCTCCGGAAGCTGTAGCGCTTGCAGTGTCAGACATTTGCTGTCCACTGCTGGGAGTGCACAGCTTCCTGCTTATAGAATGGGCTGAGTATAATATTTGCATATTCTGTATTAGTACTGGGATCAGTATTGGTTCTTTAGTGCTATTAATGTTAATTATCTAATTTTATTCTATTAAATCTGTTTATATTTCAGCCCCTGGATTTCTTTGTTTTCTCCCGATTCCTCTTCCCGCACGGGGAGGGGTCATCAGCTGATAGAATGACTGTATAAATGACAATAAATTGTTATGGCTTTCTCAAACCATAACACAGTTTTATAAATTATTATTATTTTTTTTAACTACAAAGTGAATCAGTTTAAACAATAAAAAGATAAGGGCTGAACGATAGTGTATAATATGACTCTCTTGGAGTCACAGACCGTCATGGACTGTCTTCTTTAAATGTACTAGACATTCCAGATTACTCTATTTTATGTTGCAAAGTCCTTAGCTGCTCCTCACAGGACATTCCTTCCAGCCTTTTTACCAGCTTTGTTGCCCTCTGGACGCGTTCAAAGATCTCCACATCCTTCTTAAATTTTGGGGCGCAGAACTGTGCAGAGTACTCAAAGTGAGGCTACACCAACACTGAATACAGTGGAGTAATCACTTCTTTAGAGCTGCTGGTTATACTGTGTTTGATGCACCCCAGGATGTGGTTTGCCCTCTTCACTGCAAGGACACACTGCTGACGCCTATTGTGCCTGCTGTCAATCGGCACCCCTAGATCCCTTTCTGCAGGGCTTCTCTCTAACCACTACTGTCCCAGTTTACGCTTGTGCATGGCATTACTCCAACCAAGATGCAGAATACTGTGCTTGGACTTGCTAAATGTCATGTCATTGATGATTTCCCAGTCGTTCAATCTACCTAGATCCTTGTACAAGACATCTTGTCCCTCAAAAGAGTCAACAGCATGTCCCAGTTTGGTACTGTCAACAAACTTGCTAATGGCGCATTCAACTGCTGCATCCAGATTGTTGATAAAAATATTGAACAGAACTGGCGCTAGAATTGAACCCTGAGGAACAGTAATGCAACACTGGACACATATATTATTAATAAATTCAAACATATTGCAATTACTTATATAGTTGTAAGGTAACAAATACACAAAATTTAAGAAAAACATGATAGTAGAAGAATGAGAAGAAAAACAAAATGCAGAGAAATTAAGACATTAGTACTAGAAATGGTGTAGTAGAGTATTATATATATATAAAAAAAAAAGATACTCTGATTAACTAGTTCTTTTTAATGGGAAAATACAAGTGTTAGTAATAAATCCCAGGAGCAGGATGCTAAATAACTCATTGGAATATGAAAACTACCATACTGTTTACAGTATAATATCTGTATAATATTTACGGTTTTAATTAGTTTTAATTTTATAATCTCCAGATAACTTTCCAGTGGATGTGTGAACCCTTTAGTCTAAAATATAATCTTACTTAACTCTTAGAAGATCATGAATACCTATGCCAACATACATCATACATCAAATAGTCCAACTGCTCCAGAAATTGGCTCTAAGAAACAAAATGTAGAAAACACTAAGAATTAGAATTATTAATTTATTTCTAGTAATTGTGCATCTTTAGGAATGTATTATATCTAAGTATCCTTCTAGTTTTTAACTTTTATATCTAAAGTAACATGGTGTCCTTAATTCTTGATTTCCTTAGGACTTTTTGCTGAAATCTTTTGTTTAGTAATACTTCATTTCCCAAACAAAATTGCCATTGTAAACTCATTTTGAGAAAAAGTGCATTACATTTTAATTTCAGGTTCTAATCATAGCATGCAGCACTGGGAACAGTCACTGTTAGATAATGCTTAAAGGCTGAAGTGCATTTTCTTTTACACAATTATCTCCATGAAAATTATCACTATAATCCCAAACCTTAATTGTTTTACTTTTTGTAGTCCATATGGAACTGATTAGAAATTAAAAGTAGTACTTAAATATTTTCTAATACAAACACATATATATATATAATCTGTACTTAAGAGATATAATTAAGTAAATGCCTGCAAACATAAATTACTGAAGAACAAGGCAACAGTTTGATTAATTTATTTTATCTGTGCTTATAACAATATTGATATATAATGTGTTTCTCTGTTATCTGCAAATATTTTTGTAGCTCAGCAGTATAAATGTGATTAATGTACCAGGGAGATTTTGAAATTAATGAGAAATTGTCTTGGTATTGAGAACAACAAATTATGCATCTTTATATAAACCAAGTATAAATTTATTTCTCTCTTGATTAATACTAGTATCATAGAATAGAATCATAGAACCATACAATGGTTTGGGTTGGAAGGGACCTTTAAAGGTCATCTAGTCCAATGCTCCTGTCATGAGCAAGGACATCTTCGACTAGATCAGGTTGTTCAGAGACCTGTCAAACCTGACCTTGAATGTTTCCAGGGATGGGGCATCTACCACCTCTCTGGTCAATCTGTTCCAGTGTTTCACTGCCCTCATCGTAAAAAAATTCTTTATATCAAGTCTGAGGATATCACATCTGCAGAGGGAACCCATTGCCTCTTAGCATCTTTAACAACCACAGGGTTTCGTGCCAGAATTTCATTCACAAATCACTTAAGCAGTTTGCTGAGCACAGAGGAGACCTTCCAAGCTGTTAGAAGATCAAAACTGCATGCTACATGCTAGGAATGCTCTGTTGTCTCCCTGAGTACTGCTTTGTATAAAGATAAATTAAAACAGACGTCATAGGATGCTGCCCAGAAAGAAGCTCCAGACTTGCTAAGGAAGCCAGTCCAAGATCAGCCCATGTGTGCCACCCATGAGCCTCAGACAGCTCCCCCTCTTCTGCAGATTTCATGACAGAAGGAACCATGGCAACGCTGAAGAGCAAGTCCCCAGTCCACGCCTGGTACCCCATTCCTCTTTCAATACAACTTC
Source organism: Ibidorhyncha struthersii (assembly GCA_013398815.1). Taxonomy (NCBI): domain Eukaryota; kingdom Metazoa; phylum Chordata; class Aves; order Charadriiformes; family Charadriidae; genus Ibidorhyncha; species Ibidorhyncha struthersii. Next base: position 305,114 of record VZSZ01007847.1, read on the forward strand.
CGCCATGGGCTTTGATGGTAGCATTGAGATCCTCCCTTTGGGGTGTTCTTGGTCGTTAAATTACTCAGCAGATGGAATGGAGATCAACAAATCCATAGTTCAGGCAGCCCTGATAATGCCTGTATTTAAAATAATTGTAAGTCAAATTCCTGCGGCAGGTATCAGGTTCAGCCCCAGAAACCTAAAACATACAACAACATCAAAAAAGATTTTAAAAAAGTGCAATTAGCAAAAGATTAGCAAAATTAAGTTTATTATTCTTAAAAACACTGATATCAAAGTAATAGTTTTTTTTTTTTTTACATAAAAGATAAGAGAGTTTAACACATATAAGGAAACAAAGCAGGATAGAGGTAACATATTAGCAAATCAGCAGAAAGCATGTTTGTACCCTTTTACTTGCCATCTGTGCCTCTATTCAGTTCCAGGAATGTTCTTTTCATCACCTAAGGGTGCAGACATCACCCCAAAATAGTGAATTAACTATGGCTCCATTGTCAGAAATGTAGTGCTCTACATTCTGCTAAAAGAAAAAAACAGGTATGCAGGTGATGTGTAAGTATGTGTGTGTGTGCCTGTGTCTGTGTGTGCATGCATGCACATATATTAGGCTAATATATAATTCTTTTTTTTTAACCTTGGCAAGCACACAGAGTAAAAAATCCAGACGAAACAGTTAAAATTTATTAAAATTACAAACAACAGAAAGCAAGGTCTTTTGAAGGTAAAATTAAGGAAACCAAAGGACAAGGAGAAAAATAAAATGCCTCATACTTTCTCTATATTCATAAAATAATGCTTCGCTTCATAAGTCTTTTAACAACGGAAGTGTTTTTTCACTATTGCAGAATAATTTGGAGTGAGAAAAAAAGAGCAAAATATAAAATTATACTGGGATGGTGTGCTGGTTTTGGCTGAGATAGTTATTTTTTTCATAGTAGCTTCTATGGTGCTATGATTTGCGTTTGTGGCAAAACCAGTGTTAACACAGAGATGTTTTAGCTGTTGCTGAGTAGTGCTTACACAGAGTCAAGGCCTTTTCTACTTCTCACACTGCCCCAGCAATGAATAGGCTGGAGGTGCACAAAAAGCTGGGAGGGGACACAGCCAGGACAGCTGACCCCCACTGACCAAAGGGATATTCCATACCATATGACATCATGCTCAGCAAAACCTGGGGAAAGTAAGTGTCGGGGGGTGCATTCAGAGTTATGGTGTTTGTCTTCCTAAGTAACCGTTATGCATTATCTTGCTTTCCTGGAGATGGATGAACTCCTGCCTGTAAAGGGGAAGTAATGAGTGAATTCCTTATTTTGCTTTGCTTGTGCACCCAGCTTTTGCTTTACCTATTGAACTGTCTTTATGTCAGCCCATGAGTTTTCTCAGTTTTTCCCTTCCAATTTTCTCCCCCATCCCACCAGAGGGGAGTGAGCGAGTGGCTGTGTGGAGCTTAGCTGGGGTTAACCCACAATACATGGTCAGATTTCTTAATGGGTTTTTAAAATTCACTTGACACTAAAAATATTTATCTGAGATTAAGTGACTGAAACAGGAAAGTGTAGTTGGCAGGAGTATGAATGGATCATAGGTAACTCATGAGGTACTATCTCAGAATTAATTTCTACAGCCTCTGTTATCCAACAGCTTTAGTTATTACCAGTGGAACAATGTTCTTTCTCCTTACATAACAGCAAGAACATGAAAGGGAGGAAAAAAATGAGTGCCAAAAATATCTGCAATTTATAAATATGTCACCACAACAACAACCCTTTATGCCATTGATTTTCATTTTTCTCTGTTTCAGCTGTTCTATTTAACGATAATATTCAGCACAAGTACAAAGACACATCAATTCCATATCAAACTGCATGACCCAGCTGATATAAATAGTCTTCTTACTGAGAAGAGTTATCAGCACACCATGTCAGACTGGTCAGACAACAACCCTAATTCCTCAAGGTGCTTTTAATGATCCAGTTCAAACAGAATTCTGTCTACATCTGGCTATGTGAAGAGGAAGTATTATTTTAACATTAAAAAGTCTGAAAAGCTGAAGAGAAAGAAAGGAAGAAAGGAAGGAAAAGAAGAAAGGAAGAAGTAAAGAAGAAAAGGAAGAACAGAATTTTTCTTTTATTCAAGACACAATAATGTATGCACACTAGTAGAGCTGAAATCTTCTGTGGAGGAGTGCATCATCTGACCACACTGTTCCACACATATTACCACACACCTTTCCACTGACCATGGAAACACTGAACTGTAGCACTCAGGAAAAAAGAAAAAAAAAAAAAAAGAAAAAAAAAAGAAAAGAAACAGGAAGAGAGAAGCTGCCTTCACATTAAGGGTGAAGTATACGTATCAAGAACATACACCTGATGCTTGAAGTTTAAAGAGTTTTAATGTAATTTAAAAATGAAGAATGCCAAAAAAGCATGAGTGGGTGGGAGAAATTCTGCTGACACCCGACAAAAGGATAATCTGAATAGACCTAATGGGTAGACCTGAAACCTGTTAAATTTCAATTTTATGGAAATTATATTGCAACATGGACAAAATGTTCTTCTCTATGCCATGTTCTGTCACACAGTTCGATGTATTCGCTGCGTGCTCTACATTCTTGAGTTAAACTAAATCCTAGAGTACATGATACTTAGCCTTCCCAACACTAAGCACAAATATTTCTCTGAATAAATTTAAATCTTTTCATTGACACAAAAGGAATTCTAAAGTTTAAACCCTGTCAGTTTAGGATTCAGTTATGGTTTCCCAAGAATCTTTCTCATTCAGTATTTGAATTCTGTAAATCAAATGTTGAACATTAGTAACCATCCAGATAAAAGTTCTGGTATCCTCCAGGGCAAAGGAGTCCAGGAAGCCTGGATGTTTTTCGAGGAGGAAGTCTTAAAGGCACAGGAGCAGGCTGTCCCTGTGTACTGCAAGACAAGCCGTCGAGGAAAAAGGCCTGCCGGGCTGAACAGAGAGACAGGGTTGCAACTTAGGGAGAAAAATAGGATTTATGGCCTTTGGAAGAAAGGGCAGGCCACTCATGAGGACTACAAAAAGGTAGTGAGGCTATGTAGGGAAAGAATTAGAAGGGCAAAAGCCCAGCTGGAACTAAACCTGGCTTCTGTTGCCAAGGACAACAAAAAAAGTTTCTATAGATATATTGGTAATAAAAAGAGGACTAAAGATAATCTCTGTCCTCTAGTAGACGGGGCCGGTAACATAGTGACCAGGGATGAGGATAAGGCGGAGGTGCTTAATGCTGTCTTTGCCTCAGTCTTCAGCAGTAGGACCAGTTGTTCTCTGAGTACCCAGACCCCTGAGCTAGAAGACAGGGATGGGGAGCAGAATGAAGCCCCTGGAGGGACCTTTCCCAAGGGGAAATCGTGAGGGACCTGCTTCAGCACCTGGAGTTACACAAAGCTGTGGGGCCGTATGGGATCCACCCGAGGGTACTGAGGGAGCTGGCGGAAGTGCTCACCAGACCACTTCACATCATTTATGAGTAGTCCTGGCTGATGGGGGAGGTCCCAGCTGACTGGAGGTTGGCAAAGGTGACACCCATCCACAAGAAGGAGGTTCCGGGGAACTATAGGCCGGTCAGTCTGACCTCAGTGCCTGGGAAGGTCATGGAACAGATCATCCTCAGTGCCATTACACGGCACATGCAGGAGAACAGGGTGATCAGGCCCAGTC